>JAOPUD010000154.1:16919428-16933421 GCA_027122715.1 Trisopterus minutus | reverse complement strand
ATACATTAAAAGGCTCTTCCTCGTTTAAACCCCCCCCCCCCCCCAGAGACTCGGTGACTGTAGACCACTCGCCCGCCCAGCAGAGAGCCCACTCCCAGAGGCAGCAGCAGGGAGCCCACCTGTCCCCTGCCAGCCTGTCTGGTGGAGAGGATTATGGAGAGGACAGCATGCTGGCTGACAGGTTCAAAGAGGGCCAGGATGTCCTGGCTCGCTGGTCGGATGGCTTATTCTACCTGGGCACAATCACCAAGGTAAGTCTGAGGGAGGCGCTACTTTCTGTATTTAAAAACAAATAAATGTAAGGATATATTTAATTTACACCAGCAGCCTTAAAGTGCAGCTGGCAGGTTTGCACCCCCCAGATGATTAAGGTGTGGGGAAAGGATGAATGACATAGATTTGAAGACAATGTTGTGAAAGGATGAAGAACATTAGCCTCCTCTGGAGGCTTTGAAGTGTTGAAGCCTGAAGCCTTTTTCAAAATCAGCACAAAAATGTCAACCCTTATGATCACCTTGGATTTATTGTACTTTTATTTATTTCCCAATGATGGGCTTTGATATATTGTAATTGATATAGTGCACATTTACTGTTCTTGTTCTGCCTGCCCAGGGACATAAATGTAAACATGCTGCTAGCTAACTCTAATGCAATTACTAATGAGAAAAAAAGTGAGTTGTCCCTGTATAAATTAACAATAAATTATCTAGTATTCTAGTAGTATAATCATGTTGTGAAGGCCAAGATGTAAAGAATATAGTCATGTTGTGAAGGTGTAAAGGTCAAGATGTAAAGAATATAGTCATGTTGAAAAGGTATAAAAAGCATGCACACCAAAATACTTAAATTGACACGAATGAATCACATGTCATGTCAGCGCTACTGTAATGGTTCTGATTGACAACCTTGTGCAGAAGGACCTTGACAGCTGATTGAAGACCCCTTGGTACTTTGTGTCAGGGTGCCTACCGGAGATTTTCCCTCATGCTCAATGTGTTCCTCTTTTGTGTATCCTCCCTGGTTTATTTTTTAGAACTTGCTGTCAGTAGAATACTAAAATGAATCCTTCATCTGATTTGTAGGAGCATTAGGAGAATTAATGAAAGACATGATCTTGCACATTGCTCTTTAAATATAACAAACATTGATTATGTTATAAACGTGAGTGGCCTTTTCTCCCCCAGATAGACCGGGACAAGCAGCGATGCTTTGTGGTGTTTGAAGACCGCTCCAAGTCCTGGGTGCTCTGGACAAACATCCAGACAGGTAAGTTATACAAAGGAAGCTTGTCTGTGGCATGTCTATTTCTGACTTAATTTTGTGTTGTTTTCACCCTAATTATATGACTATACATTTAAAAAAATATATATGTTTTATGGTGGCAGTTTCTTTCTTGGCCCAGTCCACTGTGGCCAATCTTTCCCAGTCTCTTTGCTATCTCTCTCTATTCAGCCCTGTACTATCACTGTCTCTATCCCTGACAGTCAACAGTCAGTGTGTGTGTGTGGTCTCAGTGCAGCAGAAGTAATGAGCTGGCTACCCTCTGGAGAGGAGCCTCGGAGAGGTATTCACAGAACTAGGAAACGGTTCATCTTCAGGTCACATGCAGTAATTACAGCAAAGCCTCAGGCACACGATGTGGCCTCCTTTCCTTGATTGGTTTCCTAACCTTTTTTTTACATGTAAGAAGGGGTTGACTCTTAATCAACCTTTTTCGACACATTCCCATATTATCTCAGATGGGAGGACATAAAACCACGACGAGTTTCAACATCCTTGAATAATCAGCATAATTTTGTGTCAGTGTCCCTGATAAGAGCGTTAACTAGATGTTCAACTTCAACAGTTATTTAGTAACTTGATGAATGATCTTTAGAAACATAGAGGATAGTGACACAACCTTTCACATCACAGTATTTGTTTCACTAAATCAATTACATTGCTATTAAGAATTTATAGTTAAGTGCAATATGGGTAAACTTTTATTCTTGCCAGTTTAAAAATAATGTCCAAGCTGCTAAGGGCATTGGTTCTGTGCCAGGGTGATAGCAGTCTAATAAGTGGAGCTTTATAACAGTAACGTGGTCTTCTGTTCAACACGCTTTATCTCCTTCTACACCGTCCTTCACCACTTTGTTTCAATCTCACCCACACCAGAAACCTGCTGGTCCAGCTTTGTGGTTTCTGTGACCCCTGATGGGGTGTCTTGGCAGTTTTCTTTTTTAACATCAGTCTGTTTTTTTTGTCGTCTAACTCTTAAAGGTCAATTCCGGTATTTGGAACATTGAGTCCCCTTTCTGGGTTATCTAGCATGAAATAGAGTGGTTGACACCAACATTTTGACTATTGGACCTGTCTCGGTATTTGGCTAATTTAGAATCGCCTATCAAGTATAGTAGCGACATACAGTTTCTGTTGTGTTTTATTTGGCATTTTGTAAATCCCATTGATTTCTGTTGGAAGTCTCATTGCTTATAGACTGGAAAGGGGGGTTGTTTGCGTTTGGTTGTAGTCTTTTTGCTCAGTTCTCCGTCTCAACAGTAGGGCTAGAACCGAGCGAAAAGTCTACAACCAAACATAAACAGCCCCGTTTCCCGTTTCCGGTCAACAAGCAATGAGTCTTCCAACAGAAATCAATGGGATTTACAAGATGCGATAAATGTGCAATAAAACACGACAGAATCCGTATTTCACTACGATACTTGATTCGGAACATCAATTAACGCCACTAACCACTCGGTGAGTTGCACATTTCTGAACGGTTAGGGTTGTTTTAAGGACAGGTTTGTGCAAGTCCGTACTCATCCATTCTGAAGCAGGCAGGGGCGATTTGAAATGAGCCAAATACCCGAGATGGGACCAGTAGTCAAAATGTTGGCAACCACTCTATTTCATCCTACGCCACCCAGAAAGGGGGCTCAATGTTCAAAATATCAGTATTATCCTTTCATCTCTTGCTTAAGCGTTGGAGCTAGCATACGTATCTGAGCAGTTACTGAGTGGGCCTGATTATACGAGGCCAACATGCGATAGAGTGATGGTGTTTGACACGATGCCCCTTGCTTCAGGAGATGAGGACGATGACGAGGACGATGATGAAGATGACATAGTCTGCTCCATTTGCCAGAATGAAAGTTCAGAGGAGCCCAATGAAATCGTCATTTGCGATAAGTGTGGACAAGGTACAGTAGATTTTTCCACAATGCTTGACATATATCCCACATCATTTAATAGCCTTAGTTATACTCATAATCATGGCTGGCCTGATGCCTTACTCAATACCATGAGTTTTTGCTAATGTTGAAGCTGACTTAAGGCAGTAAAGGAGTTATTCAAATCATAATTTAAATGAAATGATATGCATTGGTGTACATGGTATAGAAACACACAAGCAGACAGGAAGGACTTCCCAGGACACGAGTATTAAAGGAATGAACTGGGTTATGGTAGAGTTGAAATGCATGTTTCAGACAGAGTAGGTGTTTCCTACTGCAGTCCCATGCTCGGGTGACCGTGGTGATGGCTGGTTGGCCCTGATTAGGGAATGCAGCGCAGGTGTGAAGCCCCAGCCAGCCCTAGAGTCTAGTCAGTCTGGCTCCGGCCAGGTTGCTTAAACCTGCCACCAACTACAGACATTCAACAGGCCTAACCCTATTTTACCCCCAGGTGCGAGTGTTACTAGCCATTACATGCTTTTTCAAAATCTGCCCTGCTCTCTGCCCTATTGACATCACAAGGGGGAGTGTCCACCTACATCTATGATAGATAAAGCTTCCAGTTGCTACAGACCACTGGGTAGGCTGGTAGTATCCATCATACTTCTGTGTGGTCACTCCCCCATGCAATATCAGGCACAGTGCAGGTCAGATTCTGAAATGGCAAATCCCACTCTTACCTGGTGGTAAAAGCAGGGGCCGTTTCATGAGTGTGGTTGCATGTAAACACAATTGATAGACCTAATGTTGAAACAGACAATGACCTGTATTGATATTGAATGGTCCGCTGTGTTCAGGGTACCATCAACTCTGCCACTCCCCCATCATCGATGCCACAGTCATCGACTCGGACGAGAAGTGGCTCTGCAGGGAGTGTGAGCTTTCTGCTACACCCCAGGTACTCAATGGACATCTTGCATTTAAAATCACTATTATTAATGATTAATTTGTTGTTCTACATATGGTCACTTCTAGGGTTAGGGTTCTAAGAACAATGTCTATTTATTTAAAGTGTCCTTTGGTTCTGTAAAAGGCACACCCTATCACAGTAGTCGTTTATTCTCTGCTTTGACAAGGTTCTAATAGCAAGGACACAATGGCTGGGGATTGGCTTGTTTGAAATTGTAGGTTCAATATGATTGGTCACAGCTGGCCCTGGTTATGGCAGAGATGGGCGGGCAAAAATGGCTATGTTACGACCTTCTAATCTAGGGCATAACAAAGCCAACTCAAACAGCAAAGAATCTTGAGTAAACAAAAAGTTTTATTGTAACAAAACAATATCAAGGCCAAAATAAGCTATACATCAGGGTGATCCTGTAATAAACAGACTTGCAAAATGTCTTTCTAAGTACAACGATAATAAAAGGTAAGCCTAGCTCCCTAACTTAACAGCAAAAGGAGAATTTGGGGCACTAAATAAAAGGCCATTTACCCCTACCAGCTTCCCATTGGCTGAGCCAATGTTGAAACAAATCTTCAACGCCAAATAAGGCAACAGGTAGAAGCTAAACAAAGTGACCAAGGCCACAGTGGCAACCAACGTCACAAAACACAGCTTACAGGAAGGGACACAGTGCTGGTATGAAACAAGCATGAGCTTGATGGAGCATTCGAGAGACCAGGTGGAACTGGCTCGATGCCAAGCCTCCACCAATCAATCCAGTCCGGCCTCACTGCCATGCTTTTTGTCCTAAAATGTAGGACGGGGAGGGAAAAAAAAAGAAGGAGGGTAAACCAAAACACCACAAATACATGGGAATGTAATGGGCTGCATTCCATAGTTGAACCCAACCCTATCATAACCCATTCACTGGTATGCATCTCAAAACCTCCAGCACTCTGGTGAATGAGTGTATTTGTTGCAGAGGGGGAGTGCCCACAAGAAGGGCTGCAGCACAAAGGCGCTTCAGCTACCTCAGCAGGGAGAGTGGCAGCTGTATTTCCCCTACCACCTGGACGACCTGCTGTGGGACCAGGGCCACAAGACCAACGTCCAGCAGAGCTACTGCTACTGCGGAGCCCCTGGAGAGTGAGTAACCACCCCACACCCCGCCCAGCCACACACATCAGTGAGCTAGAGGTCGAATAACCCTTACCTGCTCTTTAGTTTTAGTATGTTTAGTATGGGTTTGTGTTCACTGTAAGTTTTTTTTTTGGATAAAAAAAAAACTTGAAATTCATAAAAAAAACTGCTCTATTATAAATGGTAGTAATGACTTGTTAATGAGCCCTTATTGCAGGAACACTCGCCATTCTCGCTCTATCCGGGATCTGATATTAATTTCCCAACCATGTGAAATGATTCACATAATCATTGCGACTAATTCTACAATCTACTGTACTATTTATGCTAATCGACATTATGGTTTATGGATATTGAATACATGACACAAAAAGTTGTGTTGTTCATTCATTCCTGCCTCAGGTGGGGATCGAACTCCACGCCCTGGCAGTGTTGATGGCATGTTCCCCCAGGCTATCGGGTTAATATGCACATTTAGCTGAGGGTCTGCCTTGTCTCCTCACCGCCTCTCTCTCTGCTCAGGTGGTACCTGAAGATGCTCCAGTGTAACCGGTGTCAGCAGTGGTTCCATGAGACGTGTCTGCAGTGCTTCCAGATGCCCATGCTTTCTGGAGACCGGTATGAATGTTGGCTTAGCACAACTTACGGTAGAAATAGCCCCTCTGCCTGAAATAAGAATTGCCGGTTATCCAACATATGTATTCTAAGATACACATTTAATCGTATTCTTATTTATCTATTCTTATTTTCAGGTTCTACTTGTTCATTTGCTCAGTTTGCAACTGTGGGCCAGAGTATCTCCGGCGGCTTCCCCTGCGATGGTGAGCTGTACTGGGGCGTCCGTGTTGTCTTGAATGTTAGAGCGGGCTGGCAATAGCCCACAGGACTCAAGCAGTCTTTTACTAAACGCAATGTCATACATTATGCATTTCTGAAATTCCACATTTGTGCCGCAGGGAGGACGTGGCCCACTTGAGTCTGTATAATCTCAGCGTTATCCACAAGAAGAAGTACTTTGACTCCGAGATAGAGCTGATGACCTACATCAACGACAACTGGGACCTCCTGCAGCTGGGCGAGGTAGGGGGATGTCGCCATCGGAAACCCTTTTGACCTTTCCTGTCTTAAGAGCATTCTGTCAGCTCCTCATGTCCTCCGTGTTGTCCGTACAGCTCGCCAACACACTACGGACACAGCGCTACGAACACATCCTGGAAGCGCTGAACAAGAACAGCAGCAGGTAGGTTTTATTGATTACTCTCTGTTGTTTACATGGTGATAGAAAAAAAAAACCTGAATATGATCAAAAGCAGTCTTTAATTCGTTCGAAAATAACATATTTTAGTCAAATGTAAAAAGCCAGTTAATGTAGCCCACATTCGCATTTTAGTTATTCACACATTTGTCCTTCAATGTTTTGCCCAGCTCTGATCTGACTAACCCCACTGAATGCTCTCTTCTCCCCTGTCCCTTCGTCTTCTCCGGATTCTCCAGGTTCATGTCTGGGAAGGAGATCAAGAAGAAGAAGCACCTGTTTGGCCTGCGAATCCGTTTCCCTCCGGCTCCCCCCAGCTCAGAGGAGCCCACCAACCGCATCCCGGAGAGGGCCTCTCACGAGATCATCATCAAGGGGCGCAAGTCCTCCAAACCCCTCTCCCACACCAGGTACTGTAGGGTCCCTAGTGTGTACTACAGACCTACCACCAAACCCCTCTCCCACACCAGGTACTGTAGGGTCCCTAGTGTGTACTACAGACCTACCACCAAACCCCTCTCCAATACCAAGTACTGTAGGGTCTCTAGTGTGTACTACAGACCTACCACCAAACCCCTCTCCCACACCAGGTACTGTAGGGTCTCTAGTGTGTACTACAGACCTACCACCTAACCCCTCTCCAATACCAAGTACTGTAAGGTCCCTAGTGTGTACTACAGACCTACCACCAAACCCCTCTCCCACACCAGGTACTGTAGGGTCTCTAGTGTGTACCACAGACCTACCACCAAACCCCAGTCTAGTACCAGGTACTGTTAGGTCCAGTATATATGTAGACTTAGGCCCAGTCCCATTTCTCTCCCCTTAACAAGAACACTTGCTTTGAGTGCCCTTAGCTGTAATTCAGCTCCCGAGCCGAGCTGGGTTGATTTCAAGAAAAAAGCAGCACTCCCCCTTGTTCCCCTCTGTGGGAACACTCAAAATCTAGGGGAAGGGAGAGAATTTGGACAGGGCCTTAGTGATGCCCTTGTAGGGGAAGATAGTGTAGTTGCTTGGATATTCAACTCCCAGTCAGGAGGGATTGGGTTTTATGACCAGTGTCTGCGGCTGACCTGGAGGCCTCCTTGAGCCAGATGGCCACCGGAATTCAGCTTCAATGCAAGACGCTTCTGAATAAAAGCAGTTAAATAGACATGAGCTGCTTTCACATATGGACGTACAACCGTCTATTCTCCGTCTATTCTACCGACAGGCCGTATATCTGAATGACATATCTTGATGTTATACTTCCTGAAAAAATACTAGCCCTGATGGAATATTTTCTCCGGCGGAAGTGCAAATTACCTTATATGTGAATGGGCAGTAGGATTTTGGCATTTCACACCAGTTTAGTTCTACAAGTTTAGTTTAGTAGATGACGCTTCGGTCTACGTTTGCATGTCATTGAGTGGCACTCGCACCCTAATCGATAATCAGCCTTTTGTTCGCTTAATGGTTTAAAAAATATTTGTATTATTATGTTACACCTTTCCTGCTGTTGGCTCCCAGACCATAGTTGAGGAGCACAGGAGCGAAGTTCTGTCCAGGGTTGATGTTCTCTCGGGAGTAACGGCAGTGGGTCTGCTTTTAGGTTTGAATATGGTCGGTATGATGTGGCCATCGATTCTCGACAGGCTGTGTACTTTATTCTTAGTTTCACTAACTTCACACACACGTTTGCACAGACACAACCGGACTCTGACTTCAATAAACTGACACACACTACCGCTCGCTCTCGCTCATCCACTCACACACCCAAACTGCCATTCTCGCGCACACACATGCGCAACAATTATTATTGACAACAGTTAGCTGACTATTATAGGGTCCCGTCCTTCCACTCCCTGATTTTTCAGTTAAAGACAGAAATCAACTACATTCGCTCCAGTGTTTGTTAGATGTGAAATTAAGCCATAAAAGACGCTCTCTTCCTTCGGTAACGCAGTCGTTCGTGACGCCTTTCTTGTTCGTTGTTTCTTCTTTGTCTGTAACTCACGCTCCAATCTTTCATCGATCAATGTGGATGTTGTGGATGCAACGAAATATATGCATCGCTTCAGCAACATTTAACATGATCGTGATGAGTTCTGCCCGTTTTTTCTGCGCGCTGTCTGCGATCAAACCAAAACAAACCCGATCCCGCCTCTTGCCAACCTCGACCCTACGTCATATCCCGCCCCTTGCAAGCCCCCGCCCTCCTTAAGCAGCCGGAGATTCTACTGATGACTGAGCGACACCGATCTCCGCCTGTCAGGCATCAAGTGTGAATGACCCTCACAGTCTAACCTCCTGCTCTACAAATGCGGAGAAAAGACATGATAAAAGAGGACATATGTGAAAACGGCTATGGATAGTAAATAAGCACCCCTTTTCCATAGATTCGGCCTTAATCTCAACAAGATATCAATTCTTACAAGAAATACTTTCAAAGTACAATTATTATTTTGAAATGTGTGATTACTTTAAAACATTATCAAGATTGCCCTGCAAATGCATTTCACTTTCAGTTTTTATTTGAAGATGGTTATGGTGGGCTTTCTGTTCTCATCAGCAAACCAATCTTTGCAAACAAGCCTTTTCTACGTGTGCAAACTTTATTCAGGACTATTCCTTATATATCCTCCTTCTTCTTGTTAGCCCTTTTACAGGCTGTTGAGGTAAATGGGTTTTGGCTAATAAAAAAACCTACAAACATTCTATGTCAACAAGCTCCACTGTCTTGTTGCTAAGTGACCGTTCCATGATAGGGGTTCCACTGCGATTGATGAGCGTCACTTACCAGATGTATATAATCTCAACACTGTGCACACATGTTTTTGCATTAAATCACCATACAATTGCTGCTCAACATTTTTTAATAATTCAGCAAAGAGATTTATTTTGTGTTTGGACCTCCAGCGCAGTGACCAATGGGACTGTGAAGAAGAGGAAGAGGAAGCAGGGCCCACAGTCCGCAGAGACCATCGCTAAGCTACGCCATTCCACGGAGCTCCTCTCCCAGGTACGTTTCGGCGTGTCTGGGTGGGTTGGTCTGTGTGTGCGGTGGCTAATCTCCCAGAGCCGCACCGTCTAGCTGAGGAGCCACAGAACTGTGATTTAACACCAATGAGGATGTCCTGGGTTAAAGTCAAACTGTGTCTCTGACCGTTTGTGCTCTATTTTTACTCTATTGTACAAATCTGGCTAAGCAAGGTTAGGATACTACTGGGTGTGTGCGTAACTCCCTATTGTGAGTCGGACTATTAGCATAGTAAATGCGCTCACTGTGTCACGTGCCATTTTTGTTATGATCAAGAAGATGATTTGTGGTCTGGCGTGTATTTCTAAGTAATATCCAGGAGTATAATGACAGGTAAACCTATTGTCCTTGTGATCACAGGAGCTGAGGAAGCCTCAACTGATGGATTCTCATTCCATGGATCTTTTAACCTCAAGCAAGTGAGTACAGAGAATGAGACTTGACCCAGTACCGCTACCAGCTTGTCTCGCTACTGTCTGACGGCTGATATTGATGTTGGGATTCAGCAACAGCAGGACTTAACCGGAGTCCCCTCCTTTTCCACTTCACCAGGAGTGATCGCTCTCTGCCATCCGCTCAAACCTCAGACGTGGAATCGATAAGTGCCCTGAGCACCTCGGAAACTACCTCAACCAGCATCTCAAGGCAGTCCAGGTCAGTCGGATGCCCAAAGTACACAAAGAAACTATTTCAGGTCGTACTGCAACCCAAGAAATAATGTCATGTTTTAACAGAGGAAAGCTTATCAAAGGTCAATGGAACTGCCGTATAGAACTTATTGAAGAATTCTGCATTTGTCATCCAACCAGCCTCTGTAGCTTAAAGAAGCAACACGCCATGGCCCCAATGATGCCCGTCACCCAGCCGCCCGTCAAGAGGAAACGAGGACGACCACGGCGGGCCCTGCAGCCGCCAAACCCAGAGATCCCACCGCCGGCGCGCCAGCCCATGGCCACCACCACCACCTCCGCAACGGAGCCCTCCGGACTCCAGCCGGGGCTCCCCTCAACAGACATAGTGCACGGCCTGGGCGCCCACGGCCAGATCTCCACCCTCAAGAGCTCCATCAGCAGCTACTTCGGCGCGGCCGGGCGGCTGGCCTGCGGGGAGAAGTACCGGGTATTGGCACGGCGCGTCACCTTGGATGGCAAGGTCCAGTACCTGGTGGAGTGGGAGGGGGTCACCGCCTCCTAGTGTCCGCCCCACGCAGCCTCACCTGATCCATTGCTACCAGCGCCAGCACCATAGGTTGTGTTTTTAAACACGATAGGTTGTGTTTTTATTTTGGAGGCGTTCCGAAGGGAGAAAGGGCAGCCTGGCAGTAAGGTTGACTGCAACACGCCCGTAGTTGTGCATTATGGGGTGATCAGCGGAGATCAGGCTACTTGTCACAAAGCCTTGGTTTGCCAATGTTTCTGACGGTGAATCCCATTTTGTTTCTATACACTGAGTGCTTGTTGAATACCAGACAATAGCGACATTTAGCCAAATATCCTAACACTGCACTATGCCAGTCACTGAACCATTTACCCTGCCTGTGTGTATTCTGCATTAGGTTTTCCAAAGCCACCACAGCTGCTTTGATTTTTATTTCTATTTCTTTTATCAAAGGTTAAATTCCAGGTTGGTTTGAAAGCAGAAATTGTTTGATGGTATTTCAAAATCTAAAAACAAACAAAATTGTGGTTTAATCTAAAATAAATCATGCGATGCACGATTGTACCAGTTCTGAACCCACCCATGTGTAGTAAGAAGGGAGTATGAGAACATTGTTTTCATACCAGATTTAATGTAATGGGAGTTTATGACCAATATCCTCTCTATAGACTCCAAGCAGCGAGTAAATGCCTTGGGCAGATGATTTGTGTTAAAGTGGTCCTTTTGGTGAATAGTCAAATTCTTGTGGAATGCGAAACAGAATTGTGCTGTTGCTGCAAACCTGGTATTATTTTATATAAAGGTATACTATTTGTTTTTCTACTCCTGTGTTCTAATACTGCTTTCTGTGATTTTTCTTCTTGGATTCAATTGCACATATCATTTTCTACTTGTCTATCATCTCGTTCATTCTGCTTTCATATACTCTGTTCATTCAAGGCAGTAATTCTAATTTAATTTTCTTTATATCTTTTATATATATTTCAATTTTATTGCTGGGAAGAACTTGTATCTCCCAGCCCTTTTAGCATTAGTGTCATATTCTGAAGACTGGCATCTCTTAATAAAACAGTATTATTTCCATCTAAAAGGTGTCACATCAATTTGCTCTAACTTGTATGCATTTTTTTTTCGTTGAATGTGCTTTCCAAAAAGAGCTTCACCTGTTTTATGCCTGAAAGCATAACACTAGCTTGACTGTCATAATTTGAGCAGTTAAAAAGTTATATCTTTTGTGGGATGACCCGTTCATTTCAATATCATCAATAATTGGTTTAAAGTTCATGTTCATCAGCCTCTCTTCAGAATATAACCGTTTTTATTGAATGTGTTCATCTGCCTTTCCGTTTTCTGGCGCAAGCTTTTTCTGTTAGACAGGTGCTTATTCTACCGCTCTGAAAACGTTTTGTTCTTCACGCTTCATTCTCAACTCAGGATCGAAACGCTCACTTCGGCGTCAGTATTTTTGTATCAGGTTTATAGTTTTGATTACAGACAAACATTGATTGGTCCCATTTGTCTTTGATCAGTACGTTTTATACAATGGAAAGAAGTAGACTTGTTTGGTGATCATTCGATATCCTGAACACTCTGGGGGATTTTATTCGTGTTTATCACACATTATGACTGATTAAATGTACATTAAGTATTGCCTTTGACCCGCCACTGTGCACACAAAAGGGTTTGATGGCCAACGAAAACCTTTCTACAACTAATTTGAGTCCAACTGCGTCGGTTTGTTACATTTAGTACTTTGTTGGTATTACACGTTTCAAGAGAAAATAAATACAGATATCGCAAACTGAGGAGTGTGGATGACGCTTCTCATTCGCTGTGTTGTGTTTGAACCATAGACTGTAAAATATAAGTTTGAACTCGCTGTTCTCCCGGAGTTCACGTTCCTGAGCCAATCATATTCCGAGCGGTTTTCTATTGACCAATCATATTCTGAGCCGTTTTCTATTGACCAATGCCGAAGCGACTTGTTGGGAATCACAGGAAGAGTCGGTTGTGTGGACATGAAAACTTTACAGTTGCCATCTGTGGTTGCGATGCACCATTATTTCGACATTTTTAATGTTTAAGAAATGAATCCAAAACTATTCTATCGGTCCTCGACATTACTCGATGTTGGTCACAAACCAATGCTTTGTGTCAAACGTCCTCGATAGACATTTGTGGATGCGGCGCTGAGCTTTGTTTACATCGAGTGTGTGTCGCTCATGTCGTGTTTATAAACATTTGTATACTTACTTATATACTTGTTTTTCACGTCACTCGACCTGGCTTCGGCTGCAATGTTACTTGTCGACAATTGCCAAGTGTTTTGTAAGTTGGTGGTTTGATGGAGCTTTCTCGGTGATGTAACGTTACTAATGTTTAAAGCCGAGGAACACATCATTGAAGATGTCATTCATTTAAGGACTCGACTCAGATTTACGGAGATCACTCTGCAAAGTGTGGGAGAGAAATTGAGGTCAGTAAATATGCCCTATTTGAATTACAACTTGAATAATCCAGTGATCGCTCCTGCCAGTGCCCCTTGTTAAGCCCCTGTTTCATCCGTCCTACTGATCATTGCTAGTGAGGAGGCTCCCAGGTGACACCCTTGTGTATGCTCGCCGCATCAGCACACCTTCATTTGTGTGCACTGCTTTAACTTTTACCACAGCCAATCAGTACGCCATGCCCGGGATAGCTCTCTGCAGCATAGTACACCCTTCGGATTTCCAGGTCGCTTGACCTTAGAAGATTGACAGAAACCACCAGATTCCCCTCTGAAGTCCAGCTGCAGTGGGCCCCGGTCGGTGAGGCCGCACAGTCGCGGCGTGTCGTTGTGCTGCTGGAAGTCTGAGCCCCCCCATCGCCAAAAACTCAGGTTGGAGTAGCCTATGTCTCACTGCCATTAAGCCTGAGGTTCCGTTTATAGTTACAGAACATTTTACCCATTAGGTTCCGTGATATTCAGTGATATAATTCATTTAAAATGTATGGATACATTTCGAAGCTTAAAGCTGCTTTAAATCTGCAACAAAAAACTGTGACAGTATATCTGAGGTAGAACAAATTGCCTGTTAACTGGAGACCTGCTGATTTGAGCAGTCACAGGATGTAGAGTGCAATGAGTAAGCAACTACATCAGTGTTTGTATGAAACGGGCCAGTCACAGTTTTCACTGCCTTCCATCACCCCAATGTTTGGTTATGTTTTAGAGCTCTCGGCAGGCTTGGCTTGCCATAAAGAGACCAGGTGTGTGTGTGTGTGTGTGTGTGTGTGTGTGTGTGTGTGTGTGTGTGTGTGTGTGTGTGTGTGTGTGTGTG
>JAOPUD010000154.1:16742268-16753330 GCA_027122715.1 Trisopterus minutus | reverse complement strand
GGGGGAGTGAACATGGTATAAACTCATCCATGGTGAATTGCCTGTGAAACAAATTATTTTAAATGGTTGGTTTAAGCTCTCTCCATATTTTCTCCCATGTACACAGATGTGGAAGGGATGCACATGTCCTCTGGAGCACAGATACAGCAGCAGATTATAGACCCAATGTGCGTACAGGCGGCTAAACGCTGCCGTGGACCACGCTAAGAGGAGACTATATATACGAGGTGTATTGTTTTTCCCTGTTGATTCCTCTCAGGCTGGAGTGTAATTCCGGGCGAATGCCACGTTGATGAGGCGTAGGATGTGTCACGGAGCCGGCGTGTAAGCCTTTCATATGCAGAGTGGAGATAAGAGGCATCCATTTTATCACGCTGGCTGTCTCCCCGACACTTCGCTCATACGCAACGTGTTTGCGGCTCCAGAAACATGTCCATTTTAATGACACGGTCTGCGCTCGCCCGGCGGACGCCTTGAGCGTTGTCTTCCCCCGGCCCCTAACCTTTGTTTACGCCCGTTACCACCGGCAGCGGCGTGTCGCCACACTGGAGGCCCCCTGCTGCCGCCTCCGCTGCCATTTAACCGGCGAGTCAAACAGCCTATTGTAAAAGTTAACTAGCTGTATCCCTCCATTGTCATAGCTAACTAGCTGTAACAGCCTATTGCTATGGTTAGCTAGCTGTAACGGTCTGCTGTAATGGACAACAAGCTATAAAAGCCTATTGTAATGGCTAGCTAGCTGTAACAGCCTATACTAATGACTAGCTAGCTGTAACAGCCTATACTAATGACTAGCTAGCTGTAACAGCCTATACTAATGGCTAGCTAGCTGTAACAGCCTATACTAATGGCTAGCTAGCCTTAACAGCCTATACTAATGGCTAGCTAGCCTTAACAGCCTATACTAATGGCTAGCTAGCTGTAATGGCTAGCTAGCTGTCATGGCCAGCTGTAATAGCTAGTGGAAGCAGCCAATTTTAATGAATAAATATTATAACAGCTTATTGTACTAGCTGGTGGTAACAGCCAAATGTAATAGAACACTAGTATATCAGCTTATTGTACTAGCTGGTGATAACAGCCAAACGTAATAGAAGACCAGTAAGAGATAATCAACGAGAGGAAGGGTAATAAACAGTTTGATATGCCCTGCTTACGGGCATATCAAACTGTTTATTGCCCTGCCTTGAGGTGATTATCCCGTTTATTCTACTTCTTGCTTGCCAACATAATAAAACAATTTAATAATTATGCTATTTATTATTCTTATTGCATGCTTATTAAATGTATACTCTGTTTGGGTTCATCCCCCTCAAAAAGTAGTCCCTTTTAGAACTACGGTGAATAACGTTAGCTCAGCTGTAGCTAATTAGTTTCTATAGCAACCACACCAGGCTGTCTCTGATAGTCGTAGTAGACACTAGTTTAATAACCTAGTTGCTATATTGTATCTCTCTTGCGAAACTACGTATGGACTGACCCTCCGATAGACTTCCGACACATTTTAGAAACTTTTTTAAACAAGGTTTATTTTTACAATGGATCTCATGTTTGAAATTCCTGGGATCTGAATAAAATACAAGCGGCGTATTGATCTACTATTTGATGACGCTGTGCAGTCAGCAGCAAGTACAACCGACCAGTCAGCGGGCAACCTGCCGGGTTAATGCCCTCCCCCCTGCCAATCAGAATCAAGCATTCTTAAACAAAGTAGACTAAAACAGCTTATTGTACTAGCTAGTGGTAACAGTCAAATGTAATAGACTAGTATAACAGCTTATTGTACTAGATAGTGGTAACAGCCAAATGTAATAGACTAGTATAACAGCTTATTGTGCTAGCTAGTGGTAACAGCCGATTGTAATGGAAGACTAGCGTTGACAAGCCAATTGTAATAGCTTCTCTGCTCAATTATCCCAAAAGGGGTTGGTGAGGTGCTCTTTGTGTACGGAGGTAAACAGAGGGAAACACAGACAGAAATCCAGCATTCAGCACCCCCTCACGTGGTTTGTTTAGATTCATAAACATATCGTGTTTCCTTCGCTTGGCCACTGGAGCGTGAAGAGAGAGAGTGGTAATAATTAATCATGTTTACTCTGAGGATGTAATTTCAAACACTTGCCAGCGTTAGTTACCATTCGTAAAACTCATAAAGAATAATCTTGTTGGCGCCCGGGTGTGGGGTTTGGCTTGTTTGGGCTGGAGAAGGGAGACGCTGCCAGCCTGAAAGCATATTAGCAAGACAATAGTCATTGGCTTGGGCTGGCATTGTAGTGCGAAGGGTTTTGTTTTGTAAGAATTAAAGAGAGCAAGATTCTATTGTTTTGAAAAAGTTGGCAAACAGGGGAGTGATCTATCCCATTATATTCTGGATATTCTTTGTCTGTATACATTCACAATTGCAAATTCAAAGTGATTGGAAGGTTTTTTTTTTTTCTGAACAAACTGTTCACAAAGTAAGGAGCCCTGCTTCACCCTCATAAACACACAGTCAGTTATATCTAGCAGTGTAATTGATTTACTGGTTAGAGCTTTTTGCTACTATAAACACACATTTTCTTTGCAATACCAAATCCTGCTTTGTAAATATATTGTCATGCTCGGCAGGTATTTCCAGACTTTCATGTCACTCTATAGTATGAAGGTGAATATAGCAATACAGTAGATATACTGTTTAATTTCAATATTAGCTCATGAAACCAGCACACTTGGGGACAAGCTCCATTGCTCTGAGCACTAGGACATTAAAGTTTACTTTCCAAAATAAAAGTGTGTGTAGCTTAACGGTTCCAGGTTGAGTCATAACGCACTTACGCACGCACGCCACACACTCACTTTATCAAACCTAGAAGACGGTCAGACAGTTGCCTTTCAGAGCTGCTCTTTTATCTGGCATTATTTAGCAGATCAAAGACAGACTTACCGAACACAATTTCTCTTTCATGATTTTTGATGATTTTCTTTTTTATATTAGTCATTTTAGTTTTCTTTTTATATCTGGTCACATTCTATTCAGTCACATTGTAGAGCCGTTCAAAAAACAACTCGACGAAAAACGGAGGACATATTGGAGTTAAGCCATTATAGAAATTGCACATGAGCATGACTCATTGTGCTGCTGTGGATGACCGTGGTCCGGCCAGGCCTTTATTGTGTGGTCCTTGCCATGTCTTCAGAAACATCAACCCATCACTGCTCGTGTTACCTAACCCAGGCCAGGCGTCATCATAACCAGCGTGTACCCAAGCCTACGAGACTTCCTTCAGCAATGAAACCATTCCCAACTGCTGTGGCTGAAGAGGGGCTACAAGATCTGTGTGTGTGTCCATGTAGATTACATAATTTACTGACACCAGGCCACAGTCCACTGCCATCGCCCGATTGGTCACATTTTATTTTTTTCCAACCAGCTTATGTAACAGTACTTTCCTGAGAGTTGCTTCGCAGAACATCTTACTCAAATTCTCGACTATACCCAGCAAAGACCTTTGGGTTTCCATTGGAGTTAAATGGCTGCATTCAACTTCAAATAATTATTTTGGAAAGAGCAAAGGCTTTTTTTACCCTAACTTAGCAATAACATATTGGAAAAGGCACTATTCCGTACTCTCAGCACTGTTTGAAATGTAGTTAGCAGCTAGAAGGAAAGTCTCCATCAACCATTTAGTCTGCTCTTTTTTTTGTAATTTCTCCCGGGTTCTCCTGGGTGATGAGGGGAAAAATAGTCAATCAGGCAAACTAATGTGAATGTGTGTTTTGTAATTTGCTCAAAGGGAATGTTAAATTGAAAAGGTTTTGAAACCTTTTAACACAGGGACACACACACACACTCCCCTCACGCATGCACACAGAGATAGAAATACACACACGATGCTTGTGGACACACACACACACACACACACACACACACACACACACACACACACACACACACAGACACACACACACACACACACACACCAGTGCTGACAGTCAAGCTCCATTATTTGACGGCTGGAGAGGTTAAAAATAACCGTGCTCGTAGCAAATTAGACGTATCATTTGGCTTCTAAGTGAGAGATGATTCTGTGTGTGGATGCTCCTGCCACGCAGCGACACGGGGGCAATACATCAGGCCGTTTGCCTTGTCTTCCTCATAAACTCTGAATGGAATTGTAAACAGATGAAGCAATTTTACACCAAACGCATTCTCTCTCTCTCTCTCTCTCTCTCTCTCTCTCTCTCACAGCCTGTCCTATGCTGCATTCGCACGAGCAACCACCACAGACATCTACATTAATGTGCTGTACCCTCGACAGCCACACTACATAAATCACACTTTGACTGCCTGCAGGGTTATTGCTATCGCTCAAAGGCAATCCTCAGAGTATTTTGTATGTTACGGTCTTATCCGACCGTAAATCTGATGTTATTGCACCCGCGTGTGTGTGTGTGTGTGTGTGTGTGTGTGTGTGTGCGCAGAGTTTGGCAAGATTGGGATATGTCTGCTGTTTCTCTTTGTCAGCAAACACATGTACCACAAACGCACACGTTGACTTTTATAGACTCTTTGTCTCTGTCTCTCTCTCGCTCTCTCTCTCTTTTTGTCTCTCTTTCCTCTTCCTCTCCATATCTCTCTATGTATCTCCCTTCCTCGCTCTCTGTCTCACACATACACAGATTATGTTTTATGACACTGAATAGCACTTTGACTCACTCTCTTTTCCCCTCGCTTATCACACTCTTGCTCTCGCTTTCTCTCAACCGTCTTCCTGTGTCGTTCTCTCTCTCTCTCTCTCACCAACACACACACACACACAACCCACACACAGGGTCACAGGGTCGGGTCACTGTATTTTTGCGTGCTAATATAGGTGTGACTTGTACAATTGTAGCAACAGTATTGTGGGTAAGTACAGCCTTCCATAAGGTGCGTATAAGGTAACAGCTGAGGAGCGTTGTTACCTGCAAATGACAAACGGCACGATGGCTACAGAAACAATACACAGGAATACACAGTCGCTTCCCACAGTAAAACAATAGACGCGTAGGTGTTCCTCTCGAACTGGGACCACTGTGTGCCATCGATGGAGGAGACCCGCAGCCGGTCGGTGGACAGGAGGTGCTTGGGAACAAAGCTGTGAAGGACGTTCTTCAGACGGGACAGTCGGGCCGCAGAGGAGTCGTTGACGCTGAGGAACCCTTTGGGAAAAGAACACAAATATATACACACACGCAGAGACACCCAACGCACAAACACACAGTAGCTGAAAGTACTAATTATTATTAGTAACTAATTATTTGCCTATTTTTCCGATTTTTGCATTGATCAACAGTGAATTCAGATATGGGGGTTCAGCATTTCGCTCTCGGTGGACTGCAGACATTGGGGATCAAACCCAGTCCCATTTGTTAAGTACTCAACCAGACTAGTCTTTCCTGCCCCAGATGAAGCCTAAACCAAGCAAAGAATGAGACCTAGAAAACATACTGATGGCCTCGGTCTGGAGCAGGGCCAGAGTCTTCCCTCCAGGGGCGGCGCAGAGGTCCAGCACACTGTGGCCCTCCTGGACGTCCAGCGCCAGGCAGGGCAGGACGGACGCCGCGTCCATCAGGTAGTATCCCAGCAGCCTGGTCTGATCTGGTCTGAGCCGGGTCAAAGGATACATTGCTTATATTCACTTCAAATTAAAAGTTCCATCTCTACTCTCTCTACTTACCAGATATATATGTATGTGAGTGAAAAGGGGAAAGGAACAATTAAATGCCATTAGATGCATTTCGATAAGGAAAGAGGATATATAATATAATAAGGATCGATAAACTGACGTGTCATCAGTTGAAACAGTCACCTGGCCGATTTGAATCTTGTGATGTCAGCTCTTGGGAAAACAAAACACCTGATGTTGGAGCTGAGGCTGAGGGGGACATTGTCCTGATTGCTGCCGTGAGAGCTCTTGAGTTCAGAGCTCTCCGCTACGTCTTCAGGTCCTCCTCCTATCTCAGGTCCGGTGGATGACAGGGGAGCTGCGAAAAGACACAACCTCATTTCATATGAGAAATAGTCTTCAGTGCAATCTGTCATAGTATTCTAAAATAGGAGGGATTTCACAGTCCCTTCCGTTATTATTATTTAAAAGGTACATGTACAGTTTATAAAGTCGTGGTATTTTAATGAAACAAATTTTTAATGAATAAAGAACAAAGAATGTGCTGCAATGTTAATGTGCATGTTCATCTTACCCTCCAGCTGTGTGGGGCTAACAAAGTCCCGGCAGCCCTGGTCCTGAAGGGCAGACGCAATGACTTGGTGGTCGGAGAAGTTGTTGAGCAGAGCTCCGTACTTCCTCTCAGAGAGCAGGCTGCAGCGCACCGAGGGCCACAGCGGGCCCAGCTGGAGGCTGTAGGTGGCATCAAAGTTCTGCAGAGCCATGTTGGTGGCGGGGTACCTGGGCAGGGAGGCGGCCTGTTGAGAGGAATATCGACAGTTCCAGAGTTGTTCACAAAAGATGTCCAGTCAGCTAGTCTATCAATGAGATTCTCCATAAAATGATGTGATATAGTGATTCTGTGATGGAGGATATGTTTTGTAAAGACCTAATCCATTCCATGAACAAAACTTGATTTGGACAGGAGACTCATGTTTATTCTTACACGAGGTTTACCCAATAAGGTAAATACACCAGTCCTGAACCTATTGTACAGTCCATAATATATGAACAGAATATGTCCTTGTGGAGTTTGCTTTCATTCTGAGATTTAAACATTGCTGTAAGATTCATTCTATTTTTTGGAAAATACGTGCCGCAAAGAGCATACCCATTTCGTTTTCACTCGTGTTCGCCTGGGTGTCAAGGATCGCAAATCCCGAATTTTCCTGAGTAGAAATGCTGTGTTTATGAACGCCGGCGCTGACATGTTGAGGTGCGACCGCTATAAGAGTCCGGAGCCTCAGAGACCTCAGAGCAGAGCACCGTTCCTATCCGGCGGACTGCTAGTCGTTTCCTGCGTGTGACCTAAAACGTCCTCCAAGTAAATCATTCCACTCCGGAGATTAATTTCGGCCCAATAGGGACATTAATCATGGGTTTCGAAAACAAAATGATCGCGTACGACGACCCCGACGAGGAGGTAAACTATTTGAATTCATAACCGTATGTAACTCTGGGAGCGTCATGAAAAGTGACCAGTGATCAAAGTTACAGAACATGCCAGCGCCATTATGATCTCCGTATGGGAACACTCCCAATTTTATGTCTCATATTTGTTTATATGTTATCTATACGACATTCATCCACAATGAATACTAATTGGTATGTTCTGTTACCAAACGGTAAAACTCATTCGTCTGTCAGAGCACCAGCCTGGGGTTAGTTATATCGGGGTCAACCAAGGTGTCGATGCAGCATCTCGCGTGGATTCCAGATTCCAATATTGTAAATTGTCTGCACATTTGTTTGTATGAACCTTTTCTATAAATCATATTTGTAAAACTTCATACTCGTAGGGGTTCAATTGTTGTGGAAGGACCTAGCATGTCCTTATATATTACATATTATATTAAATATATTACAGCCACTCAATCTTTTAATGTTGACAGGAGACACCAGAGGAGGAAGAGGAGGAGGAGGAAGAGGAGGAAGAAGACCTGGTGGTATGCGTTTGTGCAGCAGCCATAACAACATATTATAGGGTCTTTCTGATGATACTGCACTTCGTACTAACGCTGTGACAACTATGTTGTCGCTTTGAAATCGTACTCCTGTGTGTAGTGACCGACTGTTGCCTCACAGGACCCCTTGGACGCGCTGCGAGAGAAGTGTGAGCAGACTGAACACTGCGCGCACTACAAGGAGCGTCTGGAGACGTGCGAGGCCAGGGTGGGCGCCAGGTCCAACACGACCGAGGAGTGCACCGAGGAGCTGTTTGACTTCCTCCACGCACGGGACCATTGTGTACGTAACGGAGCCTTTTCAGAGGTCGGGTTGTCGTACTGACATACAGGTGTTGCAAAGAATCACAACTGCTGCTTATGTACCACGACACGCATAGAAGAAGACGCTAAGCAAGAGAAGTCTATGAGTGCCCTGGTTCATGAAACGACTTGATGCATAGTTACGTAATGAGCAACACCTTTTGGTCCAATAAGGAAGAGGATTAAGGCTACATCATGTGTTGTTTTTTGGGAGTTCTGACTTTCATTTCAGAATTGATTAAAGTCAGAACATTTCACATGTGGCCCTAATCCTCTTATGTAGTCCAACGATGACGCCTCTAATTGATATTGGTCATGTGAAACTGCAATATGGGTGAATGGGGATATTGTTTCTAAAATACCATTTTTATCTATTACAGGTGGCACACAAGCTCTTCCACAGCGTCAAGTGAACCATCTGCCTTGTCCAGTCTCCGTTGGTTATGTCCACTAATGTGGGGAAGCGGTTTGAAATGCTAGTTGTACAATGTTTCAGGGAAATTGTTTAACTGTTGTTATTCTAGTGTTTTATTGTGAAAACATTTGAACAACTTTCGCGTGGGCTTTCCAAGACTTTTGGATCGACTCAAATTATGAATCACTGACTTTATATACCAAGTCATAATAAAATTATTTTATGATCAACTATAATGCTGTTCCTTATTTTTCAAGTTCCTGAAACCTTGAAGGCGGGATATGTCATCAGTTGTGAGTGTGATTAGCCTTTAAAGGCAGTATGAAATCTGCCTTTTCCAGTGTTTGGCATCCAATCCAACCAATGTGTTAGATCAGCCTACGCAGTGGACTGGAGCAAATGTTGCTCATCTAGGTACAAACACAGGAAAAGGCTTGCAATTGCATAATATTACCCCTTTAAGCATCTACAACAGATGAATCTGAGGATGCTTAAAACCAAATTACCAACATGCTTAAACTGGTTGTTATTTTTTCCCTTTGCTTTAGACTGACTAAACTGATGTTTACATGTTTTACGTCTAAGCTAGAAAAATGCAAGTCCGCCAGGGGGAGTAGTCGGCCCACCGAGATCGGCCCTCAAGTTTGTGCCCAAACTTTACTTCTGTAATAGTGACATTAGACTGCAGTAGGAAGTCGTGCATCGCGCTACGTTTACAACTGGGTGGGAATTTGCCGACGCACACGTAAAGCGTTCGACCAATCACAGCAGACTGGGCTCCTCGGCAGGGGGGCTAAGGAGACATTAACCATTAAGACCATTTTTGAAAGACGCTGAAACAAGTTTTGCAGAATTTAACAGTGAGAACAATAAGGTATTTCTAACAGACAGGCATGTATGTTGTGCAATTATTAACCGTAAAAAAGCATGATATGGGATCTTTAAAAGGTTTTGCTAACTAGGGTTGCACCAGTTGTTTTTTTTGACACTTTTATATAGGAGTCATTTGACAACACAATTATTAAAATAACACTTTATTTCTGTAAAAACACCAAACAGTTATAAATAAAAATGAATATAAAAATAAATAAAAAATAAAAATATAACTTTTTGGCACTAGGGGGAGGTATAACTCCAATCTGTCCAGAGAGTGCTCAGTGGTTCAATGGTTACACTCGGGACATAACATGATTCATTACGTACAGGGCCGAAATCTAAAGTAAACACGGTGCACAGGCCATCATGGGAGGAAGTCAAGGGACTACCGCAAGTGGTTATCCTTTTTGGGTCTGCCAACAAATTCATCCATTGAGGCCTAGAGAGAGGGAAAGTGAATAATCTGTATTTTTAACCTTGATTTGAAGTAGAAAAATACAGGGGACATTCCATTGGTTATTTCTTCAAAAAGAAAATGTAATTGTATCTTCAAGATAATATCCAACATTTTAACCCCAAGGCAAGACTATTTATCCCAAAACAACATACACAAAATGAGTTGTGAAATGTGAATGTAAACAAGACTGCAGAGGTATCCAGCTAGTTTGGGGTGATCAATACTGAGGTCTGTAAGCTGAACCATTTTAAGACCCACCTGCATCAGCAGCCTCTCCTTCCTCAGCTGTTTATAGAAGAGGAGGACGTTGGGGTCGGCCCGGACCACCCGGGGGTCGAAGTCCATGACCCGGAGCCCCTCCAGGGTCTTGGCTCGGGAGAGGGCCACGTACGCCTGGCCGGACTCGAACACACGAGCCAGGGAGATCTCTACGCAGTCCAGCGTCATGCCCTGGTACAACATTAAAATAACTTATGCTTGGGCTTCGACTTCAATGAATGAACAAACACTCTACTGGGGTCACCCAAGAAGGATTAGCTTGGTATGACATCCTGTTGTAAACTATGAACAGAGACATTTTAACTGAAACTTTAAAACGTCAAATTGAACTCCCAATTGTTCTTCTATTTCAAACTTAAGCACAAGTCATATTTTGTAATGGATATTTCCATAAGCCATGTTCCAGAGTCACTGAGACCCCCTAGTTATCTATAGTAACCATTTCACTGTTGGTCACTGAGACCCCCTAGTTATCTCTAGTAACCATGTCACTGTTTGTGTCGCCCCTTGATGGAAACTGAGACGGCCTCGGTGGACAGAGACGCAGTAATGCCACAAGCAACCTTCTTGAGATGACTGCAGCTGGGCCCTTTAACACGGAGTGTGTATGTAACCTCTTTATGCTCGTCGTGTTGTGTGGCCTCTCAGAGACCACTTTTACCCTTTGCTAGAATGCAAGGTTTTTTTTTTTTTTTTACACTTTTCGTTTTTTTATTAGGAGTTGCGTTGTCAATTTACAGTTTGAAGAATTTCCACAACAATTTCTAATTGGTCTAAAGTCAAACGTCACTCACTGGGTGTACACTAAAGAATAGTTAGTGTATGTGTGTGTGTGTGTGTGTATGTATGTTATGTATTTTTCCACTAGACTGTCACGGTCCTGGCACTTTGTGCCTGAGGGCATTCTTCGATGATGCAACACTCTTTAAATGCCAATTAAGTTTTTTATTATAGCTTAGCATTACATCCGAGTAATCCGTCTTAGACACATTCAATGTATTTTGGTTGTTTCACACACACACACACACACACACACACACACACACACACACACACACACACACACACACACACACACACA
>JAOPUD010000154.1:16612427-16623928 GCA_027122715.1 Trisopterus minutus | reverse complement strand
CACACACACACACACACACACACACACACACACACACACACACACACACACACACACACACACACACACACTATTGCGGGCCGGCGGCAGACAGAATGCCATGACCAGACAGGATGCCATGAGAGCATTATTCTGTAATTGAAAGGCCGGGAAATACATATTCCATTCTGGTGGCGTTTCCTGTGATTAGCACTGATTGATTTCAGAGACCAGAGGACACCACGGGATGTGGTTCCGGTTTGTGGCTGCAAAAAGGATATTTATTATGTGCACAGGTCTGAATGAATAAAATCCATTCAATACCTAAGCCTTACTGTAATAGCGCTCATGAGATAGATCCAGGTTGGAGACAGAGCAGGGTGTACAGCCTTGTATACTGTAATATGTGGGTGCAATATTACAGTATACAAGGGTGTTGTATTATGAAGGGTGCAAACGTGTATTGAAGCAAAAGAGTACTTGCAAATACATTAATATGTTGATGTGTATGTGTGGCGGTCATGCGTTGATGAGGCTGTGTAAAATAGGTTTGTTCACCAACTGGTTAGTGTTTGGCCCGGGCAGGCCTCGTTCTACAATAATGACCGCCAGACATGACCGTTCTGACATGAAAACTGAATAGGAAATGTATAGCAGCATAGCGCTGCTGTGGGGGTGTATACTAAAACATTGATCACACATCTCAATAGCAGCTTATGAAGATGGATCTTGGAAAGATTTTCAACAGATTGAACACATTTACACAAGTCAGGTGACCCGGCGAGGTGGCCCGGTGGGCTACACACACCGTCACCGTGAGGAGCCGGTGTGTAGCTCTGTCTCCCTGCCCATGCATAAGGCACGCTGTAGAAAACACTGATGAAAACCAACAGTTATTATTTGTAAATTAGTGGAAACTATTGCAGACAAAAAAAAAAATGTTTTAGGCCTTGTGTGAATCATAATTGAGTGTTACAGCTTGCATCCTTCATGTTGTTAGGACAGTCCCAGCCCCAGAGCTGGTCGTATGCCAGCAGCATTGTCCCTCTGCCGGGCAGCGTGAAAGACGAGTGAATCCTCAAACAACACGGCGCGGCACCAACACCTACTTGTTGTTGTTGGCCCTTTGTAGAGCACCCCCCCTCAAGGAGCACAGACAGCAGTCCTGTGGGGATGATAAAGAAATGAAACAGAGATTAAACTCTGGTCAAGCTATCAGGATACACGCCGTGCTGTTATCGTGGCGGAGGCCGCACCTAGGAACCACGATACGGGTCAGCCGTATGAAAGGAGACCAGTGGGAGAACGCCGGTTGAAAAGGACACACCTGGCCACGCCAAGCCGGTAGCACTGTAGCACTGTAGCACTATAGCTCCAGAGAAACATCATCCCAGAGACGGATTATAACGACTGCTTTGCCGTGTAATTGCTGGTTGTAAATTGAGTGTACAGTATGTGGCCTACGTGGTGATTATCCGTAGTTATTGTTGTTGTTTGAGTGTGAATGTGAGTGTAAGCATGTGAATGTGAGTGAGTGAGTGAGTGATGCGCCGGGGCCAAAGGCTCCATGCAGAGACCCAGGACCCACCCCACCTGGTGGGACCCAGGACCCACCCCACCTGGTGGGACCCAGGACCCACCCCACCTGGTGGGACCCAGGACCCACCCCACCTGGGGTCCTGTGCTACACGTCAACACCTCTCTTCCCTGTCCTGTATCGGCTCAAACACAGTGAAATGGCTGCCAGTTGGAGGGAGAAGGCAGGACCACAGCAGGCCATCACAGCCACGGGGCAGTTCCAGGAAAGCTCTCTGGTATTCTACACAGAGCATGTACACCGTGCTGAATATGTGTTATAACGAGCAGTATGATGAGCCATTTAATATTCCTCAGAAAAGAGGAATGAATTGAGATTGGAGCAGGGTACAATGTTTACAAATTGACTGGCAAAATAGGCACCTGATCTTAGACACCTGTTCTTTCCTGATGTTTAAGTAACAGTGACACAATAGCATAACTTACTTTGTTGAAGAACAAAGAAGACATACTCAGTTTGAAACCAAAATAAACCTACTTAAGAGTGTTGAGTTGAGTGGCCCTCTAAGCAGCTCACAAAGTCACACAAAGTGTGACCAATTCAAAGATTGCATCGAACAGGAAGGAAACGTCATGTCAGCCCTGAAACCCTTTATGATTATTCATAGCCACGCTCGAATGAGCACAAAGCCTAAGACTGTAGAACAGCTGTGTGAGGACCGCCGCCTCACATCTCTGGGCGCTGTGATGGATCTCACCCCAGTGAAGCCTGGGTCAGAGTGCTGCTGGGCGGCCGAGCGCCCTCACAACAGGGGGAGAGAAGCTGGGCCTCAGTTTCTGTTTGCTTAAGAGCAAAACTATTTAACCACAATTTTTGCCTCAAAATGAGAGTAGCCCCCCCCCCCACCCGACTGCAAGGCGCAGATCTGCAGCGCGTTTCCTGTGTTGACAGGGCTACTTTCTACTGAATTTGTATGAGCGGATGAAGCTTTCGGATTGTGACTGAAACCTTTAGACACAATTTCCCACTGCAGGCCAAGTTTGTGAGCAGATGTGAGCTCCTGTGCCTTCTGCTGTCGGACATGAAACCAAAGGCTGCTTTGTGAGACCAGGTTCACGTGGAGGAACTCACCTCTGTGTTGGCCCCAGCCTCGCAGCGCGCACACAGCCAGTGGTCTAGCTCCATCTCCTCTTCTGAGACGCCGTAGCAACCTGGGGAACGCACAGGAAACAGGAAGGAGCTCTTGAGACATGGTGCACCACTCAGATCGCTGGCTGTCCTCCCAGCACGAGTGGGAAATAATGCCTTATTCTTGTGAACCTTGTTCAATCTAAATGAAAAGTCAGTGGGATCGCGGCTGGCTGATCCATAATGGATTCCCACTTGTGCGCATGATGGGTAACCGATGGTCCGTCAGGGCCGTGTGTGATGAAGGCTGAATGTCTGACTCGCTGTAGGGCAGAGCACAAAGGAAATCAATAACCCAGCTAAACAGCTAATGGCTGCGCTCGGCGCCACTCCAAACTAGTGTAAGCAATAAGCTGCAGGAGTCAAGTGGAATGCTCCACCAGGCCTGCACATGGGTCAGGGGGAGGACGGGCGAGCATGGGGACATCCTGGGGGGGTCTGGAGGCATACCCCCCCCAGGCGGAAGAACTGACCCCCGTTTCTTTAGGTACAGTATATTCCGGTGCTATGAACCAGATAAAAGAATGTCAAGATTGAGCAAAATAAAGTACAAAGAAATGTATTTATCAAGCCGTGTTTTACTTTAATGTAATAAGTAGCCTAATAAGTATTTATAGTGCTTCATAGTCACGTTGCATTCATTTATAGGGAAGGGAAGGGAAGGCCATCATCATCATTATCGGTGAGGGGCTATTTGTTGAACAGGCAGCAGTAATACCATCATCAACCGACACACCACTCAATTGAGTGCTTGTCATTTTGTGGTTGTCTCTCCAACTTTGCTTGTATGCTCACTTGTAATGGCGTGATAACCCGAGACCAGGTGGAACACTCAATAGTTTTCCAATGGAGAAAGCGGCCTGGCAATTTCGTGTGTGCGTGTCTTACTGGCGTGGACCCGGACACAGCACTGGGAGCAGGTGACCAGTCGGCTGGCTCCGTCCAGGGAGATGTGGGGGTTGGACAGCTGGCCCTGCGGCTGGCTCTCGCTGCTCTTGCTGGAGTTAGTGTTGAAGCACACCTCGGGGATGATGGGCTTGGACCACTGTCTCCCTTTACGCCGGGACCCCGGGGCCAGAGCCAAATCCTCTCCGTTGGACTCCAACTGCGCACCAAGAGGAGGAGGAGTTTGTGTAAACATACTTGGACGGTAATGCAAAATAACATTTGCATAATTTGTTTTAAGGATTACGTTATCATTGTGAAGTCCTATCGCAAATTTTAAATAAAAAAGGTTGAATTAAGGGATCCTTCTAGTAACTGTTTGAGTCAACCGTTTACTTACACGGCTCCCAATAACAACAGTACAAGTCCCACCATTGACTGAGCAGTTCAAATAAACAAAGGCCACTCCATAATAAGGCTGTGCGGGGCGCCACCTGGTGGTGGGTGTGGAACAGCAGGCAGATGGAGCAGTAGGGGGCTTGGCGGCCCATGCGCCGGTTGTACTCCTGCTCCACCTCCAGGTTGTAGGGTCCGCTCTGCCACAGCTGGCTCAGGGGCCGGGCCCACTCGTCCTTCTCCTCCCGCTCAAACTCGTCCTCCACAGATATGTCTGCAGACAGTGAGGGTGGAGGAACGAGAGGTGGAGCACGCCGGGTGTGAATGGGTGTGAAAAAAATACCATCATGAATATTTAGTATATACTTTTTGTGACTTTATGTCACGTGACACATTTAACATGGGAGAGTGCCTACCTTCATCAAGGGGGATCTCTCTGAGTAAGGGATGGTGTCTGGGCAGTGTATGGAGTCCTTCCTTCTTCTGTTGCTGATGCTGCCGTTGTTGTTTGGTTGCTACGGTCTTGCAGTAGGATTCATCTGACCCCTGGTGGCAATAGAGAAGTAGAGCAAGGATATAACATTGAGCAATGTTGCTTGAATTGCACAACCAGTCAACAAATGCGTAGCAGGATAAGTAAAAACACACACGCACTGCTCTGTTCTAGTCCCCCCATCACAGTGCACAAGACTCCCCCCATGTGTATCTCTATCTGGCTAGAATGGCGCATTTCCATTTCCTGGGTCCGGCGGGTTCGCTTCGGACCCAGTACGCCTCATCCCAGTAGTGAGGGTGCGGTATAGCCAAGCTCGGTTAAGGCTCGTGTTTCCACCGCCACCAGTACCCTTATGGTAGGGCGGGGTTTAAGCCGGACGGCGGTAGCCACGGCAGCTACGTAAGCATCGTGATCTCATAGCAGCCCGACACAGTGCAGCCTGCTAATAAGTCTGAGGAAAAAGAAGAACTCGCACAATGAACAAAGAGCAAGCAACAGTGTAGGACGTCCAAGATGGACGGCAAACTTTTGGGCAACATTTTCTTCAATAAACAAAGCTTTCGCCATTGTCCAGAAATACCACGCGGCTACCGTTTGTTTGTTTGTTTGTTATTATCCCCCTATCGCACGGAAGTGATTATGTCGACCAATCAACGGACGGCGTGTGTAGCTCTTGCCGGGACCGTTTCAGGCGCCTCAGTTTCTCAACGGAGGAGTACTGTGAGACGTACGAGTACGGCTCACTACGGCTCAGTCCGGGTCACGCCCACTTTTGGCGGTGGAAACGCGACCGTGCTGCACCTTTGCAGACTGAACCAAACTGCACCCTCTGGTGGAAACGCGCCATAAGAGGCACTCTCTCCATTATCCATCCACTGAAGCCTGATGTACGTGTGTGTGCTTCTAACCCTTACACACATAACAAAACAGGAACTATAGTTAAACAACAGCCGTACAGTACGACACACTTTGAGAGGTTACTTTGTGCTGGCTGACATTATCAGGACATAAATTTGTATTTTAGAAGGCTCAGATAATTTTACTAAAATCAACAAGCCAATGAGCACAGTAAGGAAGTCATAACAACAGGCGGGCAGGAGGAAATGGGAGACGACATGCAGGATGACAAAGAGGGACATGTGCTCACTCTGGGGAGTTGCATCAGCACAGTGTCAATGTCTACACTTATCACATAACATAACGGCAGCATGTGGCTTGGAGGTAGAGAGGGCTGACTGGTAACTGGAAGGTTTGTAGTCTGTTACCCTGTCTCCTCCTAGCTGGGGGTCGAGGTGACCCTGAGCTAGACACCTCACCCTAACTGCTCCCGACGAGCTGGCTGTCGCTTTGCTTGGTTGCCAACGCCATCGTTGTGTGAATGTGTGTCTGAATGTGTGATGTGTTAGGCAATATTGTACAACGCTTTGAGTGCCCACTGGTTAGAAAAGCACAATATAAATGCAGTCCATTTAGCAGAACAAAGACCCTGTGAAGAGGGTACATCTGGCCTGAAGGTGAGCATAGAAATCCCTGAGGAAGTGAGGAGGCGGAGTTAAATGGAGAGGGCAGAGCGAGGGCACGTGGGGGGGCAAATTGTCCTGATTTTCCAGGTGTTCCAAGTGTAGTTCTATGTGGTTGGACTGTATTCATGTGGAACGTGACTTCAGTGAAACAATGTCTTTCAGAAGACTAAATGGACAAGACATGCCGCCCTGCAGCGTAACTAACCACACTGCTGCACAGAACGCGTCAGTAACCCCTATCCGACCCCTTTGTCCGGGAACCCATTTGAAAGGTGGAAATTCAGCCTCTGTATATAAAGTATATTGCATCTCTTTTGAAAGTGAAAGACGATATATTTGAACTCATACATTCTGTCATTCTTACAAATCGTTTTACATCATTATCAACATGCATCCAAATTTTCCCTTTTCATGCAACCCATTTATGTAATAATGCAGCACACAAGTGATAAGGAACTGTCAAGTTAACTTTTCCTAATATGTTAAAAATTCTTCTTTGGGAACAGGGTAGAAGATAATGTTGCTTTCGTCAACGACCGTGGAAAGCAAGCACCAACAGTCAGGAATACCGACACCACAGACCTTGCGCTTGCTGCTCTTCGAGTCCTCGTCCTCTGGCCCCCTCATCCCCTCCCGGGATGTGGACACCTCTGGCTTCAGCTCCAGCGTCTGCTCTACTTTTAGGACCTGGACCTGGGGCTCCACCTCGGGCTCCACCTCGGGCTCCACCCCTGGCTGCTCTGGCTCCTCCTTGACCTCCTCCAGCCTGGACGCACGTCCCTCCGCGGGCTGGGTCGGGCCCGACGCCTGCACCTTGCCCTGGAGGTGGCGTGGTTTGTGCTCTTTGGCGTAGCTGTGCACCTGGATCTGCATGTGGGGGGGCTGCTGGGGCCGCGGCTCCTGCTGCTGCTGCTGCTGCTGCTGCTTCTCCAGAGAGCAGCCGTGCACCTGCAGCGCGTCTTTGGTGCTCAGAGTCTTATGGAAGAGCAGGCTGGCCACGCCCATCTTGCGATGAGGCGGGTGCGGCGGCGCCTCGCTGCCCCAGGCGGAGTCCAGGTGGCCGTTGTGGTGGCCGGCCTGGGAGGAGATGGCGGGCGCCCGGGTCTTGGTGTAGTGAGGAGGCCGCACGGCGTCCCGGCGGAACGGGTCGATCAGCGTCAGCTTGGTGGGCGTGACCACCAGCCTCGGCGGCCCTGGGGAGACACAAGACTAAACTGAATACAAAGGACCCTTTTGAAAAGACAAACTGATCAAATCCATTCAATTAAAGTTATGAAAAAGTAGTCTCACAAATCTGGTTTAAGATTATTAATCTAAAGCAGTAGCATACTGGTCCCTGTAGAATACACACACAATCTCCTTCTGACAGTTCCATCCACTCATGCTAATTAATTTTCTCGTTTCCCTACTCACACCCACCTCATTTACGTTTAGGGCATTTAGCAGACCCTTTTATCCAAAGGGACTTACACTGTGTATACCGACAGCAAATATATAGCTGTCGGTACAGTAAGGATGTTCATAGAACCAAGTGCCAAGCACCAACAATCAGAAGGTTAACCCATTCCCCACACATAACAAAGCTAGCTAGGATTCTAGTAGCCAGTACAATAACAAAGTATGACATACAAAGCCCAGCTGCGCCTCTACTTCCCCTGCAAACTGAAGCAAGTGAAAGCTTCCCCCACCCACCACATTGCACGTTGTACCGGGGCACCATTGAAAGCATCCTGTCCAGGTGCATCACTGTGTGGGCCGGAAGCTGCACTGAATACAGCATGAAAGCACTGCAACGCACAGTGAACACAGCTGGAGGGATCATTGGTGCCCCACTCTCTTCCCTGCAAGTCACATACATCACCCGCCTCACCCGAAAAGCTCCCATGATTGTGAGCGACGCCAGCCACCCTGCACACAGTCTCCTCAGCCTCCTGCCCTCTGGCAGAAGGTATCAGAGCCTCCATGCCCACTCAACCAGACTCACAAACAGCGTCATCTACCAGCTGTCAGGAAACTAAACTCTCTACCCTCAGCCACATCCAGCGGGCTGTCATGAAGCTGAATTCCCCCCATTTCTGCCCACACCGCCCCCCCCCCCCCAAACAGACAGAAATTGCTGCTATTCTACTGACTGTTCTATTTGCACTATTACCATTACAAATATAACTGCCATTACTGACTGCCTTTTTTGAACTACCACAACTTTGATTATATTATACAGAAACCTGCTACTTCATACATGTACATAGGACAATCTGAGATTTGAATATTTTTTATTATATTTTACTGTCTATCTTTTTGAATATCAGTAATGTCCTTCTGTGTGCACTGCAAATTCTAGGTGAACTCTGAACAGGTGAGTCTCTCCCCCTGTTCTGCTCTAACATAGTGGGACTGCTGGACACCAGATTAGTACATCGGTGACATTGGCCTTCACCTTTATGTCTTTTGCAGTCTGGTGATGCATAGCGTGGAGGCAGGAGGCTCAGCCTGGGCCGCTTCCCGTACTGGTCCTCCTCATCCTCCTCCTCCTCCTCGTCCTCCTCTTTGGGAATGACGTCGTCAGGCAGCTCCAGGCAGACCCGGTGTCTCTTGGTCTCGATCCTCTGTGTGGGGCTGGGGATTCAGCAGAGCAGTCAGGTGGCGCATGCAGGATAGTAGATAGAGAAGTTCTGTTCCTGAGCATGTATTACATTTGAATGCACTTTTCTGTGTCCATCAGTTGAGATGGTGAATTTCGCTTTGGAGCATTTAAAATGCCTTTTTTAAATGTCGACAACGCACAGTATATACAGGTCCTTCTCAAAAAATTAGCATATTGTGATTAAGTTCATTCTTTTCTATGGAAGCCCATTCCCGCCAGTAAAAAAAAATAAATAAATCCCCATTGTAAGTCATAATTATGAGATAAAAAGTCGAAATTATGAGATAAAAAGTCATAATAATGAGATAAAAAGTCATAATAATGAGATAAAAAAGTCGAAATGATGAGATAATAATTTCGACTTTTAGGGTTAGGGTTAGCCTAACCCTAACCCTAACCCAGATGTTTCTAGTTGCTGTTCAATGAAGGTTGCCACCTCAGCCACATCCGTTTTATTCTTTCTCCGCCAGAGCTGCTTCTTGCTTAAAATCCTTTCAAGGGTGCGTTTGCTTAGTACAATCCCATGTGATTCAGCAAGCAAAGTAAGTATTTCATCAGTTGTAAAGCCACGTTTAAAGAAGTCCTCAATGTACTCACAATCCATTTCCCTAGGCTTAAGAGCTGCTTCTACGTCTGCTGTGAGAAAGTATCTCATTATTAGGACTTTTTTATCTCATAATTATGACTTACAATGGGGATTATTATTATTATTTTTTTTTAATTTATAAAAAAAAAATGTTTTACTGGCGGGAATGGGCTTCCATAGTATTTAATATGTAGGTTTAAAAAAAACATAAATTTTGGGTGTGGTCATACTCCAGTAGTTTCTGCCCCACTGAAATTAAGGGTCACCGCACGCCACTGCTGTAAGGTGTGTGTGTGTGTGTTTGTGTGTGTGTGTGTGTGTGTGTGGAAAAAGCAGGGCCTGGCAAGCACTAAGAAGTAAGCACACATGGTTAATTACAGCAAACAATATGTTTATGTGTCTCCTCTAAAAAGGGCCTGAATCCTTTTTTGAGTGTACCCCCTCACAGACCCTGCTAATTAGTGTAGCGGCCCCTTGAATTTATTTATCAATACGCAGAGTTTCAAACGGGTGTCGGTTAGTTTCTTCCTCTCAACGAACACCATGCACCATAAACACTGTGAAAACCACAGAATAAAACAAAATAAATACAAATTGTTTCTCTGTAGTTTCACAAATCATTTGCACATGAATCATGTTCACATATTAATCATGTTTACACCCAATACAAATCATTTGACCCAACTAATAACCAATATGAAATATGAAATGAAATATGCTTTTAAACTATTATGACAAATGTATCATACTTATTTTAAATGAAATACTATATATTATAATTATTCACAGAAAGAATATATTGCTTTTATCCTGATGACATGCAATTAACTCAGACAAATTAATTAATGATATTCTCTTTTTCCTTAAACAAAATACCATCTGATAATAATACACACTCCACATTTTCTCATATCTCATTCCGCTCTCCAAGGACACATTTCAACGCTTGTTTGTGGTCCAAAACACATTAGAACTGGTCCTGATTGAAAACCACTACACACTTAAAAATGCTGGGTTATTTTCATAGCCCAACCGCTGGGCTGCTGTGGATTTTGAGCTGATTAGGTTGTTTTTACCCAAGGTTGGGGGTTAAATTTTTTGACCCAACAGATTGGGTTGAAGATATTTGAAGAGATCTGAGCGGGCTTTTGATTTGAACGGGGAGGCTAACTTTCATCATTCTCCCGTTTGAGACCAGAGAAAACTATGTAAATGGTAAGTAAAACTAAAATTATTACCCTACACCATCTCATTTTGGTAGCTTAATGTGGTAACTAAATAGTTGTGCCTTAGTTATTAGCTACTTACAAATTTCACCGTGACTCCAGCCGTTTCTTTTGAGTTAGCCTACTTGCTAGATTTCTTTTCTCTCCTTCTAGCTAACGTTAGTTATTTTCAACTGATAAAATACTTGTTTCCTTCACTTGTGACACACACTTCGAAAGACTATCAAAGTCTAGCAGTGCAGGTATATCATTCCGTTAGCTGTGTGTGTATTCAGTTGTGGTAACGTTAACGTTAATGTGTACTCTAACCGTTTTTGCTGTGTATAATAATATAACGGTCAAAGCGGTGACCGTTTCCATAGTAACGCAGCAACTTCCGAACGTTGGGGGTGTCGGGGCGCTGTGACATAAATCGAACGGTCCTAGAACTACGGTTACTCCGGTACTGCAGCTTCACACTATTGGTATGATGTCGGGAGGGAGGGAGGTGGTTAGATACCCCCAGTGTAACGCACCTCGCCATTAGCTACTGGTAGCAGTATTCCGGCATAAATTTAATCCATGGTCTAACACACCATGACACCGAGTTAACACACCGAGTAAACGTTAGACTCCCCCCCCCCCGCTTCAATAGCCGTAATTTAGCAACTTTAGCAAAGATAACAAACACCGCAGTCTATTTCTCCTTGCGCAAACCGGCTACAAGTCACTCATAACCACAAATAATGCTAAGAACAGCTTCAAACTTCATCAACAGTACAAACAGGGTTTCAGCCCATAATACGAAGCATTTAACATCTGTTCTTTTCCTGTTGGTTTCTATTGAAAAGAGACGAAATCACAACTCACCCGCTCTCCTCCAGTTATACGTTATGCAGCAACTTTCCGTGACCAGCATAGTGTCCACTGACAACACACAAGTGGAATTGACTGGTCATTTTGCCATGTACAGAAATGTTCTTATTGGACTCAGACTCCAGATACAGTGTCTGGTACAGCACTGTGCATTACTTGTGGAGTTGAACCTAACCTGTTGTATGA
>JAOPUD010000154.1:16575347-16596034 GCA_027122715.1 Trisopterus minutus | reverse complement strand
TATATATACACACATATATATACACTCATATATTTAGGCCATTTTTCCATTTAAAGCACATGTAAGATGGGCACAAGTGTTATTGATCAACAACCATTTAACAATGGCAATTCGCAATCTGTAGTGCTTTACAGAGAATAGTATATGAAATCGACACACAGTTTCAGCATGGGCCTGTTTCACTTTGGTCTGACAGAAGTCTTTTCACTTTTCCAACACATTGGATACACAAATCACAAATTAGTCCTTTGGACATCCAGGTATCGTGTGATTTTGCAAACACCACGTGATGAGCGCACACGCACACGTATCTGCCAAATATAGAAGCAGACTATTTTGCTCACGGTAAGGATATCCCCATCCACTCAGATTTCGTTTCATAGTTCTGCCTTATCTTGGAGCACCATCAGCCACCATCATCCTCCGAGACGCGGCTCTATTTTTGTAACAGATCTCAGCCAATAAGCAGCCTTATGGACACGTGCCAACTCTCAAAAGATGGCCCTCTGATCGGTTCTACCCTAAACCAAGACTCATTGTTCTGGTTATTTGTCCACAGTCTTGTTTACTCTCAGTGTCTGGACTATGTCGTTGTTGGTAGCCTTTGTCTCTGTGTTGCATTTGATGCTCTCTGTTTTGGACATGTCGGGCTCCCATAAGAAGAACTCATGCAGGAGGGTGTTAACGGTGTCAGGGCACTCCATCATTACCATGTGACTTCCCTCCTCGATGACTTTGAGAAATGCAAACAAGAGAATCTGGTAGCAGAGGAAAAATTAAGGAAAGTGTTATATTACAGTAGAGTCAAAGTTTTTGATAGAAAGAATACGTCTGCATCATTGGAGACATAGTAATGCATCTAAGCACTGCACTTTGAATGGCTTTTGTGTCCTTTCAAAATAAACCGCCTTTCATTATATTATAATGTTATAACAAGTTTGCATAATATATTACAATATTAAAAAGTTAGATCTGGAAGTAAGGGCCAACATTATTTAATGGACATAAACAACATAAATGAGCGACAGATGAATGCAGCATTTCAAAGCACCCAGGGTTACTTTTGCCTTATTACATCATAACCTCCCTCCCAACTCCACGGCAACATACCTCCGCCATGCGCTGGTCCTCGTCCATGGGCACGAATTTGTCGCACATGCCGTGCACCAGAAGGATGGGCACGGTGAGCTCAGCGTGGTACACCTCGTCACCCTCGGGCCAGTACTGGCCACTCATCATGGCACGGAGAACAAAGGGGGCCACATTGAAGGCGTTGCCCTGCTTCAACAGCTGCTTCTCTTTGGCCCCTTGGCGGGCGAAGCCAGCTCTAGTCATTGGAAGGGTGAGAGGAAAAAAGAGTGAAGAAATTAGAAATTAGACTGGAAATGTGGAGAGTGAGAGCTGTAGTAGCATAGTGGTAGTGGTGTGAGGGGCTGCCAGCTGAAAAGTTCTGGGCTAAAACCCAAGCGCAGCTTACATGAAGGCATCCTTGAATTCAGCGTAAATTGCTTTGGATAAAAGCGTCTCCAGATTATCTCACATAATATAGGGTATTTAGATTTTTACAATGTGGCATAATGTATTTTTGTTTGTAAAAAATGTAAAAAAAATCTACTAGTGCCAAAAAAACGATTTTGTCTTGTAAGTTGAATATTAGGATCACAGCCAACTGCATTGTCAAGGTCATGAGGATGTTACGGTCCTAGTCTTACTTGAGGAAGCTCCAGGCCAGACAGGGAGACAGGCAGTGGAGGACACACGATGGCAGCTGGAAGATAGAGCAGAGGCTGGGCTCCAGAGCGGTAGGACCTCCTCCGTTGATCATCACCACCTTGTGGACCAGGTCCGGATACTCATGTGCTAGGAAGGTGCAAAACGACACTCTGGAAGAGACATATAAACAATGTCAACAATGTTGGAGAAATAAGGCAACACAATTTAACACAGATTTCCCATCAAATTTTCTAATAAAGAACAACTTTGATCAATGTACATCCTAACACTACTATTTAAAAAGACATATAGCTATTAATAATTTTAAAAACAAAGCCAGAAAGACAAAGACTTACCCATATGAATGACCAATGAGGATGTTGCGTTTGCGGGCGTATCTCTTGAAGATAGCGCGCAGGTCCTCTGCCAGGGCATAGAATGTGTACGCAGCTGCGATCTGGGGGGCCTTGCTGGCACCGTGGCCGGCTAGGTCGGGCGCGATCACCTCGTAGCCCAGCCGAGAGAAGAAATCCAACTGGCTGCCCCAGATGTCCAGGGAGCCACCAACACCGTGGACAAAGAACAGAGCCACGTCCGACTGCGTCCCCTTGCAGCTGGAGATCGCCCTCTTGGAGTCGATGAGCACCGTGCGCTTAGGCTTGCGGCGCCGGCGCCGGGGGGGCGGAGCCGGCTTCTGGTCCCCAGCATGAGGGGGGACGGGGGGAGGTATGGGGTTGGGATCTGGGGAAGAGGCCATCTCCTTGTAGTCGGCCAGCTCTACCTCCACGGTGCTGCAGGGCTCCAGGTCCCCATCCTGACACTGCAGGATCTCTGAGTGCAGCACGTCGCCCAGGTTCTCGATCACCAGCTGCCCGTTGCGGTACACTGTGATCTTCCTCTTGCAGTGCACGCTGCTGCCCTTTGGGGGGCTTTTCATCATATCCTCAGAACCGCCATCGTTCTCATTAGAGTCCACTTTGGCCTTCTTCCCGGAGGAAACCTGGTCTTCGGTGACCACGGGCTGTCGCTCAGGGACGATGTGTCGCACCCGTAGAACTCTGCCCGGTTTGACCTCCACAAACTCAAAGCCGTTTGATGGTTCAGAGGATTCCAGGGGCAAGACCAGACTGGCAGCTTTCCCAGTCAGGCAGCAGAGGATCCCTTCAGTGATGCTGGTCAGCATGGCGCCGGCTTCTACGCATCACCACAAAACACAAGACCACAGGGGATTCATGAGAACTGCAGAGACACAACAAGGAAGGTGCACTCACACACACACCCACTCGCACACACACACACACACACAAACAGGCAAGCACTTTTATGCACACGCACGCACAGACACATTCACAAACCCACCAACAGACGGACACACACACACACATGCAGGTGAACATGCACGCTTACAAACACACACACACACACACACACACACAAATTCAATAATCCTTTCAACAAGGAGTCCAATGACCATGCGAATAGGAAAGATGATGAGGTCTTTCTGTGATGTCTGGCCTCAGCAAAGGAAATCCCAGAGTAAAATGCTGCAGCCAAAACACACGCTTGTTGTCCAGAACCAAGCTCACAAAGAGCCCTGCTCATCATCATAAATTACATTTAGATATAATGTTCATACAGACGTAAGCAAAAACAGTTCAACAATTACCCGGTGCTGTCTTTGTTACCATCTGTAGTCTAACTTTGACATTGACTATAAATAACAGTCGTCCCCTGACATGGTCTCCCACCAAGTGTATAAATAGGAAGGGTTAGTAATGGCAGCATGAGTGGGTGCATGCCAGCAGCAGCAACCCAAGCCATCTCAATAGAGTAGGGCAAAAACTGAATGTTTTGAGTTAATCTGCCAAACTTACAAATCATGGCATGATATGATATTAATAATTGTAAGTTGGACCCAATGCATAAACAGAACATTGCATACTCAACATGTGTGCACATGTTGTTTTATCAAGGGGAAACAGAAAGGGAAGTGTCATATCCACAGGGTATGGCTTCATTCTTTCCATTTTAGGGAATGATGCATAATGGAGCAGTTTTGAGTTAACCGTCTGAAATGTGCTGCTTGGCATAAAAGTGCAGGACAGCATGCAATGTTGTTTCTTCTTCTTCTGTGCGTATACGTTTTTATTTGAATAAACATCTGAGTACAAAACATATATGACGATCGCACCTTTCAAAATTAATAATCTGATGATGAACCGAAAGAGCAATTGCTCGAGAAGAAGAGCATTTGTAAGATGGACATAGATGCGTAGATGCGTGACAGTCCATCTTTGAGACAATCTCAAAGATGTTCTGCTTTGCTGCACTACAGAATCATAAAAACATAGACCAATTTGAGCAGTGTTCAAAAAACCCCACTCTTAGTAGAACAGTTAAACTACTTCTCTATCTACACCATTAAAATGTATTGTCTGCATTGCAGAATTAGGTGGATGGGCAACAAGTTCAATGTGGCACACACTGTAGGCCTGCTGCTCTGTCCGCAATCAAACCTCCACATGATTGATTTAATAACAAAAATATATAAAATAGAAATATGTCTTTGTTAGGTTCAACCTGCATCGTGAAGATAGTATAAAAATATCAAATGATATCATTATGGGATAGACTGGCTTACGCCAAATACAAAAACAAGCTTTCTGGAATACTGCAGTTATCTGATAATTGCGTGATGCAGCTTACTTAGTATTTTGTATTTCGCCCCATTAATGGTAAATGATCTGCACCTTTATTTTATAACGTAGGCCTATACAACTGTGTATAATATTTAACTAGGTACGCTAAACAGTGATAGGAAAACTGTATTCTAAATCTGCGCTTCAAAATATCACATTTGTTTACAGATAGTCTGCTGTTGGTCATTCTGCAACACAATAATAAATAAATTAGCCTACTTACCCACAAGAAAGTCGATGATTAGGGATTAGTAGATGTCAAATATTCACCAAATTCCTGAAAGTCAGAGCCAACGTAATTGTGTTTGAATTCATCTGCGTTGTGATGCCGCAAATTAGTGGACGCTAATCATCTGCCTCACACTAATACTCCAATATGCATTTGTGTTTGCAATGATTACACAAAATGCATGCATAAAAGTTCCAATTGCATTTTGAGAAAATACCCATAATAAAGCTAACAGCTGGAATTTTCCAATTCTACCCAACCCTTTTGCCCTTGCATGCGCATCCACGACAGTCTCCGTCTTCACACGCCCCTACTTGAACGGCAATAACAAGGGCGAATGGACGACCACCAGGGGCTATGCGCAGCCAATGCGAGCTGCGCGCATCCTTGTTGCTAAGGCTGAGAGATGAGCAGTGTGTGTGTGTGTGTGTGCAGAGAAACGCAGAGTGAGGTTGGTGTTTTCTTTGTAAATGGCATCGATACCAACTCACGTAGTAGTAGCGTATTGCTACAAACAGGATTCTTCAAATGAAGTTATTTATATAGGTGATAAATACCTCATTTATAAAGGCATACATAACAGAGTCAGAGTTATAATACATAATCTCCCTTTGCTATTGTAGCCTAACCAATGATTATTCCGTGGATATTTTGCCTACGCTCTACATTTGTTAACGCCACATTTGATACATAACGGGGGTATTTTGTGGACGCCTTCCATCACAGACTGAGATGACTTTAAAATAGCCATGCTGCAGTAAGACGTGATTCTATTGGACGAAAATTACGAGCCAATCATAGCGCCGCATGTACCAAGGGTGACCTCCCATCCAGGGACGTTTGACATGCATGCAGTGAGACAACTAAAGTGAACGAAAATGAACATTATACGGCAATCTTTATTCCAAATTGGTAGAACATTAACTCCCAGCAGGTAATAACGCCACGCTCATGTCTATTCAATCCCTAGTAACGGTCAACAACATTATGTTTGTGTTCAATTGCTACCATTAGCAGGCTATCTCGTCAAATGGTATTCCATGTCCTATCACAGTAGTAGGCTATGAATCTTTGGCTATGAACGATTCACAATCTTTGTGTAATGATGTTTCCATTATTCTCCGTTGTTCCCGAGTCTGCCGCTTTGACTTTAGATTCAATCACAAGCTTTTAGAGTAATATTGTTTGGGGGACTTTGTGGGTCTGAAGTCAATGTTGTCGAGTATACAGTTGAGCAGAGAGACGCAGTTTTGATGTGCAAATGTTGATATTTAAACAATTGTTCCCTTTCATAATGTATTTATTGTGCTGTCTGTCCTCAGTATCACTGCTGTACCAAAACATGCAGGCGATGGATCTTCTCACCTGAGATCACTAAACTCTTGGGTCATCTCCCGGACACCTTGGGGACCTCAAGGCGTTCGATGTGGACCACTACAGACGCAGGCTGAGGGTTCAGGGGTGTTTTCCCAGCTACCGTGGCAGTACCAGCAGGTGCGAACTGGAAAGCGCGGCACGGAGTACCAGCCAAAGAACATCAAGCGAAAGAGAACCCATGGATGGATCAAACGAATCAGCAACCGGGGTGGGATCGAAGTCCTTCTACGTCGCATGTTGAAGGGAAGAAAATCTCTCAGCCATTGAGGATTAGTTCACAATGTTAAACATCTTATAAGAGAAACATTGTGGTTGCTCAACAAAGTGAATTGATTTCACCGATGGAGGGTGTATGCTTGGGACTAGCGTTCATCTAATCCTTGATAATGATTGGCGGGCAGATTGGGCCATCCAATTCAAATTTGGGCTCACTTTGTTGTACTTTATGGTTTTGGTGTTTTTCTCATGATACTGCTGTATAGATATATATTCTAAAATCGTTGTCTTGTATTTTCCATCTCATCAGCCAGTGTTCTGTTCCTGGCCTAAGTGAAACTACTAGGTAGTAGATACAACAACAAAATATTGATGCCTAATAAAAGGAGTATCTTATGATGTGGTGAACTAATTTATTATTCAAACTGTCAAATACAGTAATTAATGGACAATTGTTCACAGCGCTTCAAGTAAGGGAACCAGTCAGAGATCACAGATTCTAGGCGCAGTCGTCATGTGGATACCGTATATATGGATGTTGTATATTGCTTTCAAAGTGTAAAAGAGTTCATTCCTGCTCTAAGTCTGACATAACGTGTGCACATATTTATTATTTGATATTTAACCAGAATGAATGAGGACTACAAATACTATGAAATAGATCAAACAAATTAAACTGAATTGGAATCGAAATCTCGTAAAAAGAATAGCCTATTTTGATGCATAACAGTACCCACAAACAAACTCCTCCTTGTTTGGAGATCTAATCCTTTGCTACCCAATAGAGTGCAAAAAGTGACCTTTTTAAACTGCTCTGGTTCCAGATTAAATTCCATCAACTTTTTGTAAAATCATTATATAAAGAGTTTTAAGCCTGGAACCAAGACAATCGTTCGTCAAAGTAGTCGTGACCATAAAACATTTGATTTGGGGCAATAAAGAATTTGGAAAACGGAAGAAAAGGCAAAGGTACAAGACTGTATGTATTTTTTTGTGAACAAGTTAGGAACTACTCATCCCATAAACTTTACTATTGGGAACTTTTTCGCAATCATTATAACCCAATAGTTAATTGTTAATTGTTAATACGTTATGTCATATAATTTGTGTGTATGTATGTATGTATGTATGTATGTATTTATGTATGTAAGTATAGTGTTTCATATAGTGTATAGTGACCTTCGGTCCTGACTGCAATCACTGCGTAATAATGTTACTCGTTATGTGAATTCAGTCTCGTATTCCAGTTACGTATTCATTCAATATTATGTATTCCTAGTTTTTATACTCCCAAAATTACTAAAAAGCACTGCTAGAGCTATATCATATATTTTTACTTTTATCATATTCTATATCAACATATTTTTCAACATGTACAGCTAATCTACGCTACAGTTACAACAACTCTAACTTTCATTAATCTCAGGTAAATCATGGTTGCTGTAGTGAGCCATGGAGCTCAGTGGCAGCAGTCATCAAGACTTGACTTTGGGTGAGGGTAACCGTTTCCGTGGTAATAGCGAACTCCACCAATCACAGACATTGTGTTACACTTTAGGATTGTGGGTAGTGTAGTAGTAGGTAGTTTCAAATGATTTTGCGAATAAAACATGTTTTTTTTAACTAGAACTTAACGTATTTAACTTATACAGGACATATACCATCGTTTTACAGTCGTATCCATAAAAAAATGTTTCGGAGCAAAAATCTATTTGGAAAATGGAATATAAAGCAAAGGTACAAGACTGCAAAACATTAACAACAACATTAAACGAGTGAATGAACTACTTATCCCATAAACCATTGCGAACTTTTTCTCTCGATGTTTACCTGTCTTTAGCCAATCAGATCCGAGCTCCTCTGAAGGACACCGCCCACACGGATGAAAAACAAAAATAGCTAGCAAAGCCCTCGTCTCGTTCATGTTTACTATTCGCCGATTCTACTCGAGTATTTCTCAGTGTGGTGCGATTATATCGGATTACTCATTAGCGGTTATTATGCTGCAGTTGCTGTCCGTTATCATCAGAAGTGTGTGAATCGGTAAACGGTGGGCTGTGTTGGGATATATGTAGGCTACGACCGAGCTAACAGCAACTTGAGCCCACAACTGTTCCTGGAGTCCGTCTCCCTGAACTCCGTATGCTCCACTGCCAGGGCTCAGCCATGGATAAGGTAGGGGGGCCACCTTCGTCGAGAAGACACCGTACTTTCCATCGAGGACTTGCATAGTATTATGTTTCATTGAACATCACTGATGAGTCTACGCGGCAGGTTGCAGCATACGACGCTGGTTGTTAAACACGCCTGCTGAGACAATATGAGCTGTCGATCTAAAATAAATGTACTTTACAGGCAGACTTTTTGAAAGGATTACCTGTCTACAACAAACACAACTTCAGCAGATTCCATGCGGACTCTGTGTGCAAGGCGTCGGTGAGTAGTTCAGCACACCCGCCCCGGGTCACGACTCACCACCATAATGGCCGCTTTGTCTAATGTTACATAAACTGTTGTGGTTCATGTGAGATAATGTGGTACATGCCAGGATGTCATGCCTTGACCCTTTTCTCTTTTTAGAACCGACGACCATCTGTTTACATCCCAACTCGCGAGTATCCTTCTGAACAAAGTGAGACGTTTACATGTTTCTGTGTGTTCAGTGGGCCACCATTTAATCGATAGATTTAGTTATCCGCTGATATAAAAACATACAATTCATAGTTGTATCTAATGGCTCCCCATTTGTGACGATATAGTCATTTTGTATGGTAAAACCAAAGAACACTCCACGTTATCTTAATGGCTTAAGGTTTTAAATTGAGTCGTAATTCACACTCAACACATCAATACCATGCTGAATCTAAAAACCTCAGCTTTGATTCTATTCAGCTATTTGATAGTTTATTAATAATTCAGTCTAAACTTGAATTTAGTTGTAGTTGTCCTCTACAATTTGATTCAGTTTGTCTCAACATCTTGCTGTGTTTACTTTTCAGTTATTGTCACAGAGAAAACAAATATCTTGCTACGATATCTTCATCAGCAGTGGGATAAAAAGGTAAGGTCCAAAAAACAGGGAAGGTATTTTAAGACAAGACAGCCCCTCTTATTGGCTCCCGCCTCCTAGTCTTGCTTGGCTCTCCATCGGCAATATTAGCTTAATTATTCTGTCAAAACTCACACAATGAACAATATAATTTGACTGTCACTCATGAATTACAACTTCAACTCTCTCACTGTCCCATAATATTGAACACTCAGTTTTTATTTGCAGATTTCAATATGCCATTATTTTGTTGAATATATGCTTTATTTGTACACAATAAGAAGAGTACTGTAAACATTTTATTAGGCTGTTACAGAATCGTTTAGGACTTTTTCTATCAATAGCAGTTATGAATCAGTTTTCACAATAACCCCTTTTTTGAGTCACAAACAATGATTGTATGGTGACATTTGCTCTGGTCATGAGCCCGTAGCAGTAGTGAATAGGGGACTTGATGTATGTTGGGCCTCTGTGCCAGCAGAATGCAGGGAAGAAGCGGGACCCGGACCACACAGAGGGGGAGAGCGCTGCGCCTCCTCGGAAGATGGCCAGAACAGACAGCCAGGAGCTGAACAATGACGCAACATGAAACCATGTCCACCAAGACCACCAAGAACAAATACACAAAACTCACATGGAGACATACTCTGTAGTTTATTCAAATACAGATTCAGGTAATCGGGAAGCAAGCCAAAGCCCTGTCTCGGAGGTACACCGGTAAAGGTAGGAGGGCTGACCACTGTCATCAAGCAGAGAATATTCTCTTCACATGACATCAGGAATGATGAGAACTGAATAAGTTTTATTTTCTTTGATTTGAAAGATTTTCCAGGTTGAAGGTGTTTTCCAGTTTTGGATAGGTCTTTCAGGACCCAACCCAGATTCACTTCAATGTTTTTGTTGCGGTTTTATGCATGTTCATTTTACGCTTATCAATCAATTGTTAGACCCTTAATAATATTGTACAAAACCATTGTCTTTATCTCCATCAACATTTCACTCCCATAAGTGACTGTGTGAACATTTTGAGAAGCCTATAATGTTTATCCATGCATCCTTTTACTAATACGATTATTTTCTGGTTGTGTGATTTCAGATATGCATGTGAAGTGTACATTCATATTTCAGTGAATTTGAAGTGTATAAGAGATCAGGAATCCCCCTTAAAGCATCCACTGCCTAAGCATGGCCCGTCCTAACCCCACCCTAACCCCACCCTAACCCCACCCTAACCCCACCCTAACGTCACCTTTAGGTTGCTTATTTTTAATAAGAAAAAACAGATAGTCCTCTTTTTTATTCAGACTAATTTGATGTGTATCTCTTTAGACTCAGGAGGAATGATCTAATGCAGTTGCCTTATGTAGAAGATTTCAGAGTTTTAAAGAATATGATTGTTCCCCATTGGCTCACATTGGGGAACAGAGGGAATGCACATACAGCTGGTCTAAGCATGAATATCTTCTCCCTTCACTCATTCGTGCTACTAACTAAAGCCGGACCAGAAATCAACAGTTTTGTACCATTTTGGACAGCAGGTTTTTGTAGCGTTATTCCATATGATGTTCAGTACTTCAGAATCCAATCAGTACTGCATTTGTTTATAAAAGTATCTCATAGAAGTCTTTGACTTACCAAGCTCTATTTACAAATTCATTCACTTTTCTCTAATAGGTTCATCGGACTGATAACTGTTGGTATATTACAAATATTTTGGTAAGCAACTACTTGCTATTGTTAAAGGTTATTTTTATTTGTGCCATTCGCTGTTAAGTGGGAAATGTGTTTGAAATAACATGGTGGACTTTTTGCTGCTACTTGTAAAGTTGTTATTTTTGTATGGTTGTATATTTGTAAATTATGTATAGTTCAATTTGGTCCAGCATCCTCTCAGACATAGACACAGCCTTTTCGGGGGTTATGTCTACAGTGGGTCATGAAGCGAGAGGTGGATGAAGTATATATAAAAAAAAAAAGTTTGACATTATTGCATGTTTGCACTTTGAGGGAAAATATTTGTTCCTAGGATGTAATTGGATAAGTTCAAATCATTACACAAAGTTAACACTGAACAGGTTGGACCTATGTCTCAATTTCTTTAGTTTTTAGTTACTTGATTGCTCTGCATCAATATCTGGTATTTCCATAACTGTTTTACTTGTGCTTCATCATTATGCCTGGGTGTGTGCGTAAACAAATGGTTGGCTTCAATCTGTGCTTAACACCAGGTGGACCGCAGATTTCATTTGCATTTCCCTTTGTTTCATTGGCTGTTTCTGGTTTTAATGTATTAACTCATGGTGACCTCTATGGCTGGCAATGTATCTTAACTGCTTTCATGCCAAGTTTTTATACAACATGACTCAGTCACTCACAATGCAGCGTAAATGAGGAAAATAAGACATACACCAAACCTTTTTTGTTGGTTTCTCATACAAAGACTTTATAGTGTTGTAAACGAGTGGTTGAAATAAATGTTTACGACCACTTGCATTTTCATACCTTTTTGATTCAGTTACATGTAAAGCCATCAAAAGCAAATTTCCTTTGTCTAAAACTACTCGTGTATATAACCTTCTTAATTGAAGCATGCAGAATTCATTGCATGGCTTATCATTAGTTAATATCTATGCAACATTCCAAGTTTCAGTTGTTTCATGACGGCTGTTTATTCATGTAAAGTGAGTCTTTATTTTTTTTTATCACAGGTACATTCTCTAATGTACTAAAATAATTCATAGAAAATTAAAAGGTAAGAAAAATAGAATATAATTTTTCACAGTCACAGTGGATAAATAATCTGAGCTATTGCGGAAGAATACAATGGCTTTGAAAGTGCTTGAAAAGAACGGAAGAACAGAAAACACGCATCATAGAGATGGAGGGCATGGTCTCATGCACACATGCGTTTGAAGACAATCACTGGGACAACAACCACTGGTGTTGTATACATGGCCTCTGGTGACCGGTACGTGGCTTTCTGAGCGTTAGGTGAACCTTTCCAAGGCCAGAGGGCATGCAACCTTGGGTTATATAGTCCTCAAAACACTTAACTTTACAGTGTGCACATGGAAGCTATACAGTGATGTTGGATTCATTATATTGCCTTTTGTGTAAAAGCAGTTTGTATCAAGAGTGAACGTCTATTGCATTCTGCCCATTGTTAGTTGGTGCCCCTGATGGGGTCCACACACAATGTGCTCTCAGCGTGGGTGCTGCCAGAGGGCTGCCGGTGTATTCTATGGAGGTGAGGGTCAGTCATACTGTGAGACCGTCCAGTTCTCATCACATTCTGTTTCTCTCTGAACATCGGTCTGGCCTCCATCCTGGTGAATCCCTTCACCAAAAATCAAAAATCTATAGGACCAATCCGCGTTCGCCGTGGGAGACGAAGTTCATGAAGAACTCCCAACGCCACCACCTGCCAACTTAAAAAACACATGCCGGCACCCAAGGAAGGTGTAGCAATCTTTAGAGCACTCAAAGCAGTTTTATTTGAAAAAGATGGACAGATGTCTGCATGGAAGGCTTCTCTCATGTATTAATATGGTTTTACTTTTATTCAAACCAGATAAGGCAAGAGCGAAGAGAGCATGAGCGTCACTCTGATTGGCTGGAGTGTTTTGAACAACATAAGGCCGCGGCCGTATGCAGAAACCAATCGCTTTCCATCCAAGGCCAGACTGATCATTATGAAAGCAAATATCAGGATGGTCTCCCTAGAGCGTTGAAGCCCAAGCGCTGTGAGAATTGACACTGTGCCGATGGCTGTGGATTCTCCACTCTGATGCTGCACTTTGACTTCAAACTATTTCAACCGTTCCATCATTTTATGGAAGCAAAAAGCGTCGACGTCTACCTATTTTGTGTTGACAGTTGCATTCACGGTTCCGGTAATTCACACTCCTGTGCTAGAATGTTCCACACAAAGGTTTACATTGCACTCTGCCGTGTTGATAATAATAACAACAATAATAATAATAATATCAAAAGCCGATGACGCTCCTAACTCCGGGAGGCGTTGTTCTCTAAACTGTCCGCGTGCTGCCTCGTGTCGCCCTTGTCCTGTGAGTCACTGGACGGAAGCTCGTCGAAGCTGGCCGAATTCAGCTCCGCCCTGCTGGGCGCCACGCCGGAGGCCTCGCCCGCTCGCGGGGGCTGCGTCCCGTTGGCGCACACCACCGTGCCCTCCGACTTGCTGAAGCTGAACAGCTTCCCGGGGCTGAATGTCCGGTTGGGGGACTGGGGGCGCTCCTGGCCAGCGGGGGCAGCGGGGGGCGTCCCCGCCACGCCCCCCGCAGCCGCCGCCGCCGGCCCGTCCTTCTTCCCCTCGGGGGACGACTTCAGGAACTTGAAGTTGTTGAGGAAGCCGGGCAGCTTGGCCTCGCCCCCGGTGGGGGACTGGGCGGGGGAACGTGATGCGCCTGAGGAGAACTTCCCCTGGAGGGGGATGATCTGCTTCAGCTTCATCACGTTGTTGTTGCCCAGCAGGGAGCTGGGTCTCTTGGGCTTGTCACTGGCCTTACCTCCACCCCCCTGGGCCTTGTCGTGGTGGTGCTGGTGCTGGTGGTCCGCCTCCTGGCGGGCCTCCGCCTGCAGCTCCGCCTGTCGCTGAAGCTCCTCCTCCTCGCGCCGCCGCCGCAGCTGCTGCTGGAAGTGCTGCTGGGCCTGACGCTCGTGTTTCTGGTCAGAGAGAGAGAGCGAGAGAGAGGGGGGGGGGGGGGGGGGGAGGGGGGGGGGGGGGGGGAGAGAGAAAATAAGAGATACAAAAGAGAGCGAGAAAGAACAACAAGAGATACAAAAGAGAGAGAGAACAACAAGAGATACAAAAGAGAGAGAGGTTGGGGTATATTACACAGAAGTCCAAACATGTATGAGTAGCAAAGAGAAAAAAGAGCAAAGCAAAGTCATCCAATGTGGATCCAATTGCAATCCTTTGGGTTTCTGCTGATGTTGAAGGGTCGCAACATCATTTCTGTTGTCATGACTACTGTTGTTATTGCATATTCATACGAACAGACAAAAACACACCTCATGGAAAGGGTTGAGCAATGTACACGGATGTACAAAGACATCCTGACACAAAACGACACGACATGACTAATGCTTAGCTGTCCTCACAAACTCACACACATAGTTCTGTTGACACACCATACAAGTAGAAAGGGAACACACTTGGGTTATGGCATGAGAGTTCACACTGCAGCAGCCCACGCGGACGGCATCAAGCTTTGTAAAGTATACGTTTTACTCCGAAGGTCTTTCAAGATATATGACGACAATACCTTGAAAGCTTCCCTTCGCCGGTACTCTAGCTTGGCCATCTCGTCTGCTACCCAGCCCGGGATATCAGGAATGGACACATGGATGACGTACTTAAGCAGGATTGCAAAGTGCTGTAAAAACCATGGAGACCACAGAGGGAGGGAGGCTTAACCCAAAGGAAGTGCACCACAAACAACTAATCTATTTCAATCTAAACTAAAGGTATGCAAACACAAAAACACACAACAAAAAATACTAAATGTTTAGTAGTTATAGTTAGGGAAGTAAATATTAAAGACATTGAAGACAAACATGTGACATTGTGTTATGCACAGCATGGATCCTTTTGTTGATCCATACTCTACTATGAGTAGAGTATCCATAGATAAATATCCGCCGTGGTCCCAGAAGACCCCATTTTTATTATTACCAGATTGCCGTACTTACTTTGTCTTAAACCCCTGAACAGATGGGCATACCTCCAGCAGGACGATGAAGATGATGGTCATCTCAGGACTCATCCAGGGGAAGAGACGCTGCAGCTGACCGCACTGACCAATCAGGTAACAGTTCACTATGATGGCTATCAGGCCCATGGCTTCCATCGCGGTCTGTTTGGTGTGATGATTCATACCCGTAATAAATAAAGATTTTAAATAGGTACCTTCAACAATGCTTTATTAATTAATACTTAATTAATCCCTGACAAGAAGTTTTATGTTCAGAAGTTTATAAGCATGTTCACCCCTAAATAAGGACTTTCTAAGTAAGTATGAGTGTCTAAGTAAAAGCTATACAAGTAAATCACCTATTTAGAACAGGCCTATAGCACAGTGGAACAGTAAAAAGCCCCCCACTGACCTGCCACTGGCCGATGCTCTCCACCCGCTGTCCGAAGGGCCGCTGCAGGCCGGTGCAGAGCTTCAGTGCGTCGCTGCGGATCTCGATGATGTTGTTGATGAGAGCGCACATGGCGGCCAGAGGGAAGGCGGAGGAGAACAGCACCACGTAGCCGAACTGGATGAACATCTCCTGGTAGTCCTGCAGCGTGTCCTGTCGGGGGGGGGGGGGGGGGGGGTGATTTCTTCCAAATGACTACAGCCTACCTCTCCAGGCACCCTTGAGCAAGCGACCCTATCCCCTACCTGCTCCTGAATGTCCCGTGTCTTAATTCACTGTTTAAAAGTAGGCACTTGGGATAAAACTGTCACGAAAACACAAAATATGAATTGACGCTGTTTGAGTCGTGTGTCTAGTAAGCTGCGTCAATGATGATTGTTTTGTCCCTCTGTGGATCGACAAAGAGTTGACTCTGAATTTGAATTACCTTTTTGAATGTGCAGCGAGCAGAGGGGTCTTACCTCGTAGGTCTGCATGCAGCTCTCGATCTGGGCCTGGGTCAGCGTCACCCCCTTGGGTTCGGCCGGGGGTTCGATCCACGACCTCTTGTCCTCCTTCCCTTCCGCCGCAGTCCTCCTCCTCTGGCTCAGCCCGTTGGGGGGAGACGCCGTGTGGATCTCTTTGGGCTCCTGCAGGTGACGGGGAAGCGTTGTGGTACTACTGGGGTGGCCCTTTTGAGTGATGTCATATGGCCTCTGCCTAGGTTGCTATAGAAAAGTTCCTTCCTGCTGCAAAATGAAATGCCTCGGTATTCACCTACAATGATTAGCTTAAAAGTGTTGTCATTATTACTGAACAGTTAGAAACAGTAAAAAGTTGTGGGATAAACGTCAATCCTTTCTGTCACTGCCAACATATAGCAAATCTAAATTAATCTTTCTTGATTCTCTAACAATATGAAGCAATTTGCAACCACTTCAGGTGAATCTGAATGTTAATTAAAAAACCTAGCCATATACATGTTATCAATACATCCCACAAGCTTGTTTCTGCGAGCGGTGAACGTGGCGTGCAAATTCACACCTCAAACCGTAATATAAAGGTTTGACCACGTACTGCAGACAGAGTCTCAGCATCGCTGTCGTCATCACAGCTGTCGAAAATACTAGACCGTTCCATCCCGTCTTCCACCATCGTGGGGCTGTCCTCTAGACTCTTCTCATTGGCTGCCTGCATCTCTGATGTCACATCCTGGTAGTCCACCTTCTCGGTGAAGCACACCTTGCGCTGCCGCAGCGCGCTGTCGTTCATGTCCCACTCCTCCTCCGTCAGCCTGAAGCCGGCCTTCAGGTCCCCTCTCTTCTTCAGCTCTGGGTTGCCGTGGGGAACGGGCAGGCCCTTTGGCCCCAGGAAGGAGTAGGCCATCATCGAGGCCTGGGCCTTTCCTAGGGCCAGCCGGCCGTATTTCACCACAATGGTCTGGAGTAACTCCCACATCACCTGGGGGGTGAAGACCCCCAGCTTGTTCTGCTCATAGAGGTACGGCTGGAGCACCTCTTTGACGTTCTGCAGGAACTGCCGGAAGATGAGTAACGTAGCCAGCATCTGGAGAGAGAGCAGGAGAGAGAGAGCTGCTGTTCTGTTCTCTAAAGCATCAAGGGATTTTGATTCCAAAAGCTTATTTGTTAAGATGATCCACTTAGAAAATAGCATAATGGCATATGGGAAATAGTATCTATGTCCAAATCTTCATTAAAAACTGTTATTTTCTTAAAAAAAAAGAATCCACATTGTATTACTGAACAAGACTCTAAACTTTAAGGGTATAGTGACGAGTATATGAAAGAAGAGCTGGTGAAAATCTCCCACAAAAAGTATTATTTTTAACGACAGCTCTCCTTACCTCCTTCAGACGCTCCATGTCCTTGAGGTAGAATCCGATGTAGAAAAGGCTGAGATAAGAATTGATGAATTCAAACTAGAGGCACACAGAAGAAGATTAACAGTCAAACATTGACAGATGGCTCAGTAGACTGCTGTATTGAAGGGCCTCACAGCAGCCAAGAGGCAGAGTACAGTCAATCCCTGACTTACAAACACCATCTTGATGATGAGGTTGTTCTCATAGGCACTCTGGAGACGGTAGTTCTCTGGGAGAAAAGGAGGAAGACGTTAATGTTGAAAGCCTCACTTATCTTCGAACGTGATCCTTGTATATCTAGATAAATGGTTTGATTTATTTTAAATGTACATTTAGGGCATTTAGCAGACACTTTTATCCAAAGCATAAATTAATTAAAGGAATGAAGATTGTATTGAATAAAATAAAATAAATATTAAACATAAATGTTAAATACAATTTAAATAAAACTGTTAAATAAAATCGAGGACATCCTAACATATCTTCATTTATAAGATATAACCTCCATCTGTATCAGTGATGCTTCAAAGATACTGCACCCGAGATTGAACTAGTGCGCCATTTCTGATCCACCATGATGCTATAGTGTGTGTAGCACGTATGAAATGATCAGGGTCTCTCACCCATGTCGTTGAGCCAGTAGGCGATCTTCTTGTACACCTCGTCGCATATGGTCACAGTAATGGCCAGAACTATTTTAGGGAGGAACCGTGTGATACCAGGCAACTCTTTGATCTCCATCACCACTTCCTGGGATACAATGTCAAAAAAGGCAACCGGATTAGAAAGAATCTGATTATTTATCCGTTAATATCTCACAAATTGCATTGCCTTTTGTATAGTACAACTACTATAACCTTAACTACATATGTTTCAGACTACTGATAGTAATAATAATAATAATTACAACATAATTGGTATAGCAATTTTCTAAATACTAGTCATCCCACATAATAAAACATAAAACAAGTTTATACAACAAAACAAGTGTAGAGTACAAGAGTAAAACAAAATTCAACATTGACAAACCAAAACATTGCATACGATCCGACCGATCAACCTGCATGTAACGCGTACACAGGCCTCACCTGAAGCTCCAGGCACAGCAGCATGGCCACGAAGACGAAGCAGAGGCAGAGGAGGCAGATGGGCAGGCTGACCAGCCACCTGAACATGGCCCGCTTCCAGGAGGGGTAGTAGAACTCCTCACAGCCGGTGATAGGGCTGCATCGCTTCACCCCCTGGCAGGAGGAGGAGGAGGAGGAGGAGGAGGAGGAATCAGAGCAGGTGTGGCCAGCAGTGGCAGACTCACTGAGGCTGGAAAAAGCACTCCCTGTTAATTCCTCCTGAGTTGGCCACCACAGGAGTCTACTAAACTCAGGTCCTGGTTCTCTCCACCGGCATCAGTGCCAGCGGTGTAGCCCACTCGTCTATCGGTAAAGGCAGCAAAGTCCTGCAGACAGGCGCTAGTATTTATCTCCTTGCCTTGTGCCTTCTTAGTTCTTCGACGCAAATTTACTTCCTCACACATTGGTTACAGTATTTGTTCTGAGGGCAATATGTTTTCCATGGAAACACATACAAGCTGTGGGAGAGCCCACAAACTCACTGCAGAGCTCTACTTGAGAGGAAAGGAGCGGCGACAAGACAAGTGGCCTCGTTCTCAAGGGAGAATTGTTATTAAAAGCAGGATCGGGAAGTAAATAACACCTTGCCTTACAAAGAAACTAAAGACAATGTCTATTACATCAATGAAAGTGTTCTCACTACAAATCCAATGGTTAACAGATAGGGTTGGGGATTATTTATCATTGATTAATTTATTATTTATTATTTATTAATTGATTAAGATTGCAAATACTGGGGCAGGATAGAGTAGTGGCCTGACTGACTCCCATCTGAAAGGTTCCAGGTTTGATCCCCAATGTCCACACCACTCCCTGTGTTTACCCAAGATGCTTTACCCCCTACATGCTCGGTGGAAATAACACCATTCAGACTCGACAAAATTGCCTGGGACGTCTCCATTTTAAAAAGTTTGAATTTTACCAGAGATGAGCAATGGTTGAATACACTTGGGGTTATGTTCGTACACAAGAAAATTTAATATATAACATAAGTCCAGTCGTTTAAATGCCGAAATATAACATATTCTACCTTCAACAACCCACATCTCAATCCACTGCCAGTGGCAGCTGGTACAAGCACCCGGTGGAGGGTAAAGCGAGCGTCCTCACCCTGAACTGCGGCCGGGGCTCCTCCAGGGACTCGGCCGGGGTGTCCAGGGTGCCCCACCGGTAGGCCAGCTCCGCCTCCCGCCTCTTCCAGCGCTCCAGGAACAGCGTGGCCCACACCACGTTGAACAGGGCGAACACCACGCAGCAGATATCCTGGCTGGTCTGGGGGGGGGGGAGGTCAGGTCAGGGAGGGACTCATCCACCCCGTAGCCATCATGGTTATGCTCTCATTCATTTTTCATTCAGTTCCCCCCGTTTAGACCCAAGATGGCCGTGAGGTGAGCCAAGAACCAGTGACGCATTTGGAAGTGATCATTCATTTGATGGCTGCCGAGGTCAAGTTGCCTGCTTTGTGAGCATACTGCGAGAGCATACTGCTCTCCCTTCATGGGTTAGTTGATGGTAGTGCAGTATAGGCACAGTGTGTATATCTATTGTGTTCTCCTAAGTGCTGAAGTTATTATTAACTTCTTGTTCTATGTTATGGTGTGTACTGTAGCTATTGTACCTGGTAGTTGGACTTTATTACAGACTGCAATGATATTCATTTTTACTAATAATAATTGTATATTGGCGACGTAGGGCCTACTGTAACTGATGTACCCTATCATTGTAATATTTGAATGTGTCCTATGATTGTCCCACATTTGATACTGTATCTATTCAACTATATTAATGTCCCATTTCATGTAGTGTAACTATTGTACTATATTACGTGCTGTATCTTTTGAACTATATTAATGTACCATATGATGTAGTGTAACTATTGTACTTCATTATGTGCTGTATGTATTGCACTGTAATGTACCATATGATGTAGTGTAACTATTGTACTACATTATGTTCTGTATCTATTGAACTTTATTAATGTACCATATGATGTAGTGTAACTATTGCATCGTATCATTCCAGTGTTGGGTCACCTGATCAGCCTCCGCTAGGATCCAGAGCAGGAAGCCGATGACTGCAGGGTAGAGCATGGAGTTGGTGTAGAAACCCAGCCAGGCGAAATACATGGCGATCTTCACTCCAAAGTAGTCGCAGATATCATCTACAAGACCCACCCACGCACGCACGCACGCACGCACGCACGCACGCACGCACGCACGCACGCACGCACGCACGCACGCACGCACGCACG
>JAOPUD010000154.1:16513768-16524528 GCA_027122715.1 Trisopterus minutus | reverse complement strand
ATGTCCGCAATGGGACCAGGAACAAGTGATTACATTTTGGGGGTGATCCGTACACGCTATCACTGGTTACAACACTCTCTGTCTGCCTTGGCGGAGGTCTGCGCTCTCCGAGTGCTTTTCTAGTTACTACTGTTTTAGTTTCCCTAATTTGTATTACTTACTTTATTTTATTTTATTTTTATTGTCATTATTTATTATTCTGATCTATGCTGCTACTTATTTTACATACATTTTTTGTTTACTTATTAACTTTATCTTGTATTGTTGCTGCTCTGTGACTGTTGAGGAACGTAGCCTACGATTTTTTCTCTTTCTCTCTTTGCACTTACTCGATACAATAAGACGTAATATAAGTAACCCTGAATGCAACGTGGATCATTCATCCAGACGGTGAAGTCGGTCCAGTAGAACAGAGGGCGGATCTCGCTCACCCAGTCCTGGACATCCTGTGCCTGGAGGGTGACCAGCGGGGGGTCCCAGGTGATGTTGGGCTTTCCATGGCGCCAGATCTTACTGCGAGTCTTGTAGGCATAGTACGCAGCCAGAGACAGGGCCAGCACGACCATCAGACCCAACACCAGGGCCACCGCCTGCACACAGGAGAAGGAGGTGGTTTGAGGTGGAACAGTGCAGAAGACAACAGAACAGAATAGTGCTAGGCAGAGCAGGGCAGAACCAGAGGGGATCCCGGTCACGTTCCAGCAGTCATCACAGTACTTGGACTGTGAGTGGGCCTTTTTGCGTCTAGCCTTAGATCGCTAAATTACAACAGGTGAATATTTATTCATAGGAGCTAAATGAACAGATGCACAGTACTTATCCATTAAATGACCATAATCTGTCATCATAGATGAAGGAAACATGACAACCATGTTGCAGCCAGTATGTTCTCTTTTGAGATTCCCGTTCTGTGTAGCAGCGTTTGTGTTTGTTTTGGCCTGACTGTTATGATTCAAGCAAATTGGCTCTCTACCACTGCACACTGCATGCTGCAGCCATGTGAGCATCAAACTAACTGGATCAACTGAGCTTGTACTAGATTCTACCCGACCTAAAAAGGCTTGTCCTCTTTTGAAAAAGCTCCATGACCGGAGCCCAGCTAGAACAGTGGTAAATATGGGAGTTACATTAGAAGAATCACAGAAATCTTCAAATGTCATCTCTTGATAGGGCCCGGAAGCTTAGGGCCTGGAAGGATTTAAAGAATGATGCCACATGAGCTGATTTATATTGTGCAAAGAATAAACAAATGGCAGATGAGTACAGTAGCTGATCAAGTGACCGTGCGCGACACTTTGTCGCTTGTCATTGTTGAAATAGAACCAGTACCCATTTTAAAAGCTTGATGTCAACTTACATATTGTACATTTAATATCCATTATTTTTACACTCATCTCATTTAATTTTATGGTTGGGTTTATCTCCTTTCCCATCAACATCCTTCTGAAACCCCGTTACCTTAATGGCTTGTAAAACTTGAATTTTGTTGTCTTTCCTTTCTTTGCTAAGATTCATGGAATAATTTATTAAACTGGCATATCTGGTCGACTTGAAAATGAGTTGATTCAGACCTAAAACAAGATATTGATATGAAGTCACTGGTATATCTGGCATGATGTCCAATATCGGTCAAAATATTATCGGCCATATAATATTGCTATTTGTAGATGGGAAGTTGGTGTTGGTGGGAAATTGTTTGATAATGACTTATTTGTTAACATTTTGTTCATTTGTATTAAATATTCTAAAGCGACAACCAGTCCTGATTAAAAAAACCCCCTATTGGTATCAGCCAAGAATTTCCTATCCCTGTATGGCTGGAAGCTATTGAATGAAAAGAGTAGTTATGGGGCACCAACGCCCCCCCCTCACCCCCCCCCCACACACACAGACCTCTTCGGGGTCCATGTAGCAGTAGTGGTGCAGGTACTGGTTGTACAGGGAGAAGCCTCCTGGGTACCCCGAGCCTGCGGCCGCACTGACACTGGAGCTCCCCTTGATGTTCTGACACATCATCAGCATGGGGTTGTAGAGCATGCTCTGGGAGCTCTGGGACATGGGGTTCACCCCGATCACAAAGATGATGTCTATGATGCCCTTCAAGCAAACGTTTGGGAAAAGGGAGACACAAGGGAAGGGTAATTTCATTACTATACATATGTATGTATCTATATGTATGTATGTATGTATGTATGTCTTATTAGTTCTGACTCTGATTGTGAAGTGGTTTCCAATGCTTTCCAACGTGATCCAGATTTTAGGGCTGAAAATGTGTGGGATCCCAATTATTTTGTGAACCGATACCACAAATATAGTTTTAACCCAAACAACATCTGCCTCATATCAACATCAGTGGACATATATGCACTGTACCACTGAAAAAACATATTTCACTCAAGGCTACAAAACATTAAGAAGTCTGCTTTAATTTATAGTGGCTAAACCTTTGAAGTACATGTTGTCATAAATGTATAATCCAACATCTATAGTTGATAAGTCAGCAAGACCCTGTGACACCGTATGCACATCAGGGGACCCCAACATCCATATTGCTGTTATCTCCTGAAATACACAAGATAGGTTTGAAGGGATGCTTTCATGCTTTTCTCCCTTTGCTTTGTTTAGACTGTTATATTACTTATCTATACATGTTTCACGTCTGCTAAGCTAATAAATCTAAGTCCGAGCTAGTATTCATGCCACCGAGCATGCCCCTCAATAAGTGCGTGAAACTGCTTGTTAAGTGCAGAAGTGTACAACTTCACGGGGGTGTGAATTAGCAGACACACACGCAAAGCGTTCGACCAATCCCAAGTGAGTGAGCGCGCTGACCAATCACAGCAGACTGGGCTACTCAGGAGGGGGGCCTTAAAGTGACGCGATACGAAACAGAACATTCTTGAAAGATGCTGAAATTGGTTTAGCAGAAATAAACGGTGTGTAACATACAGACATGTAACCCTATTCTAGTAGCACCCCAAATGCCATTACTAACCCAAAAAAAAAAAACATGCTATGGGATCTGTACCCTTCATGTACCTGAGGCAGACTCACCTGGAGGACGGCCAGGATGATGTCACAGATGAACATGGCCAGGTAGAACCCGCGGCCCCTGGTGGCGCGCGACCGCGAGAAGCTGCCCACCAGGAAGCCCAGGGCCACCAGGAAGTTGATGGCCGCCATGGAGATCATGGCTGACTTGGCCGAGTACGGCGTCATGTAGTTACTGGCGTAGCCGTAGCTGCCGCCGTAGTACCCCGAGCCCACGCCGCCCGCTGCCCCGCCCCCGCCCGCCCCCACGCCGTAGCCGCCGCCGCCGCCGCCGTAGCCCAGGCCGTGCATGTCCCACACCAGGGTGGACGCCACGCAGGCGAAGATCACGAAGCACATGATCACCGTGGCCGCCTGGAAGGTCTTGACGAAGCCGGGCGGGGAGAACCAGCGGTGGAAGTCCTGGGGCCGGGAGTCCCCGCCCGCCTCCTCCATGTAGTAGGAGTGGGGGCCCCGGGCCCGCTGCTGCTGGGAGGGCTGCAGGACATGCTGGCTGCGGGGGGAGTGGACGCTCCGAGGGGGGTAGAGGCTGAGGGAGGCGTTGCTGTACGGCGGGCTGTACACCGGTGGGCTGTCGTACTGCTGGGGCTCATACATGATGGCCTGGTTGTCATGGATACAACGCCGGCCGGAGGTTTGAGGAAGAAAGGGCCTGTTGGAGAAGAAGAAGAAGAAGAAGAAGAAGAAGAAGGTGGATGGATAAACATATATATTGCTGAAAAGGAGGACGGATGGAAAATTGTATCTACAACAACAATAAAGCGATATGATCTCTCATATTCCTTGAGTAAGTACACAACGTGTTTATCATGAACGTTTTTGTTGTGGCTGACCCAAACAACCAGCTCTTTAGCATACTATCTCATTTGAATATGATGTTGTGGACACAGGATTCAGCAGAGAAGCACTTGGCCCTCCCCATCGCTGCCTGTCTGTCACTGACCCCCACAGTCCTGCAGAACTCAACCCAGCAGCCTTTAATAATTCAGACCCACAGCAGAGAAGAGGCGGCTGGGGCAGCCATGCGTGTTGTTGACTGCAATGTGAACCAATGCCATGTTGCCTGGACTGACTTTACCCGTGAGGGTCATCTGAGTGTCAGGTTGTTATAAGCAAAAGTAAGTTATAGCCGCAATGGCGCCGTCACAGCAAGCCATGCAAAGCCCTGTGGGGTGATCTAACGGTCACTGTCACACACATCATTCAGTGTGTGAATGATGTGTTAGATTATTGTGAGATTATTAACCGCCTCCTCCCGCCTGCTGGTGGTCCTGCAGCCACATCTGCATCGAAACTTCCCGATAGCTCCAGGCATATAGTTCTAATATATAATATAGATAATATAATAAATATCAATAAGGTAGCGTGCAGATCAAAAGTTGGCGTTTCTTATTCGATTCGATAAGCTGACTATTAATTGAAATTTCATTTATTTTCATCAAAACACGTCACTATCATTTCCATAGTATTTGTTAGTAGGACGATGATAATACAATAATATACGAATAAAATATACTAGAAAATAGTAGGTAGGCCTACGAACAACCACATAACAAACACCTACCAATAAGGTTAGTCCATGAAAACAGTCCATGGAAACTTCTACCGCCTAGAAATGTTACTTTATTCCCTCTTGGTTGCGCTGCAATCCACGATAAATGTCGCGTCCTCGTTAAATCACCTTTTAAGTGATTAATTGATGATCAGAAATGTTTTACTTCTCGAAAAGTAAAGCGCGTCTTCACGTTGGCCCGGTGCGATGCCCCGCGCATGCGCAGGCGCGCAGAGGGGACGCAGGTCTCGGGTGAGAGCATTGCTTTTGTTACAAAGTTTTTATGACGAAAACGAACAAGTAATATTTTTCCCCTAGTTAACAATACCATTTTATTTTTTTCAATATTTTTTCCTTGACGAAAACGAAGCAGTAATATTTAGCCCAGGTGAACAACCACATAGTGTTCTGTACGCTTACAGCCCACCGTTCATTTCTTAAGGTGGACCGTTATGCATGCACTCCCCATCCATCTCAATATGGCCAAAAGCAGGTGAATATCAGACATCAGCATCCAGTAATGGAGGCAGCTCGACATGAAAATGAGAGAGGATGAAGGATAGATAAAAGACATGAAGACATTTATTTATTGTTGTTATTAAAAGTAATGCTCTCAATTAAGCTTTTATGCCAGTTATCTTGTAGGCTATAGCTAATGGCTGTAAACAGACCACATATTTCTGTCTGAAAGCCATGGAAGCAAATGGAATTGTTCATAATGTAAATATTTATTACAAAAATACGAAATTTATTTCAAAGACACCAAGAAACATTGTTGACATAGGCCTACTCATAACAATGCATTTAAAACAGCACAGCGTTGAGATTTTGGAATCAAACAATGCATGATGTGGCCCTCTGCCCTGAAGTCATCTCTTATCTCGTCATGCCACGGTTCTCCGTGGTGTCGAAGGTTCGAATCTGGTTCTTGATGTGGCTCAGCTTGTCCTTCATGTACCTGTAGTGCTCCCTCTTCTCCAGGAAGGCAGGGTCCTGTAGAGAAAGGAGACACCCGTCTGTCACACGCATGTGCTGCTTTTCTTTCTTCCATTTTTTCTTTCTGCAGTTCATGAATTATCATTAATTAATTCGTGCTTATTATTACTATTATATTATGAATTATTTAATCTCTCTTTGTATTCTTTTTTTCATTCGTTCTTCCTTCCTTTTATTTATGCATTCTTTCATGCAGGCATTCATTAAGTCATTCTTTCTTTCTTTTTCTCTTCCGTCTCTCTCTCTCTGCATGTCCTTCTTTCCCGCAGTGACCTTGTGTCCACATGCAGTCAGTAATGTGGATTTCAAGAAACCCTGTTAGTTTCAAAGTGACAGCAGTATTATCCGCACCAGTGGACGGCTTTATTGAAAAGCAAATATAACCAGCTAAGAATTAAGAATGAAGCTGTTTGTTTTGTGTAGTTTGCGAACGTGACAGGAGTGGAGAGAGTGTATCACTCGCCTTCTTCTTCTCTTCATATGTGAGCAACATTCTTTGAATTCTCTCTTGTTCCTACAGGGTAGACAAAGGTGAGCAAACTGTTATACATGCAGCAACTTCATGTTACATTTGCACAATTCTATCACATTTTTCTTTTATTTGGGTTGTCATTTTCAGTTAACAGATATTTGAAGTAGCCGGAATGTCCCCCACAGTTTGTGCCACTCATGGCACACACTGTACCCTACAAGGACCCACTGCTCCTACACGGTGATGCCTTCTCTCACCTCAGGTCTGCTGTTTCTCCTGAGGAGGCTGGCCATCATGTCGTCCAGCTCCTGAAACTTCTGGAGGGTGTGGCTGATATCTCTGTGGAGGTCCTTGTACTCCTGGTACTGGTCGTTGAACGCAGCCTTGTACCTCTCCCGCTCCTCAGCAGAGGTGATTTCTGGGTACTTCCTGGATACACACGTGGCCAGTAGGATGAGTTGTCATTTTTTAATGTTAACAGAAGAGGTGGCTGTTGTCGTTAGAAGGCTGCATCGATTAGAAAACCGTCACTGACCAAAATAAAAATGACCTACTGTCAAATATAAATGTAGGCATGATTTTAGATGAAAGAATAGCAACACTTACAAGATGTAGTCGGCCTTGAGGTGAGGGTTGGAGTTCTGGGTGTTGTAATCCTGTGACTGTTGTTTCTTACTGGTGTAACCCTCATCATCTTTAAAGGATATCTTTTTTGGTGTCTTTTGAGGCATTGAGATGGTTTGAGGATGTCCTTCCTGCCATTAAATAAGATGTATGATCAGATCTGAGGAGTCTAGAAGCAACATTCAGGTGACGTTCATCAAAACTATTTACTATGAAAAAAAAACAGAGTCACTGAATATTTGCATTTCCTTAACAAAAGCAGTCTGTCAAAGTTAATAAAAAGGCGTCACCCAGTAGTGCTTTGTATTTAACAGTAAGTTCTGTATAGCCTACCCGTGGCACTAAGTCACATAAACCTGGTGCCAGGTATGACACATAGACCCAGAATAGCGTTCAAAGCACCATGTGGTGATGCCCTCACTGCACTCTGCGTCGTTTTCTATGACTCAGCTTCCTGTCTCTCACATAGTAGGCTACACATGCTGGGACCATCAGAGCCCAGGGTCTCAGGTGAATCATAACATCTTCGTAACACCATGACCATACAATTGATTGCGTACGCAGTGGTGTGAAGCCACAAGGCACAGTCCTTTTGTGTGTTATTTTTTTTTCTGGGGGGAATCTGTGAGTGGTTGTATTTTGTACATCTTTGTGGCCAGGGTGTGTGTGTGTTTGAATATTAAAGGAGACAGATAACAGATAATGAGGGGGGGGGGGATCTGGGTCAGACCCCAACGTCCACAGTTTACCTCCTGACTGCAACCTGTTCATTATTGAAATGTACTATTCTATAAATTAATAACTATTTCTCTTCTCTATGAGTAAATAGTGAAAACATGAACAAACAGGAACAGCCTCTATAACAGCAACAATACGGCCTAAGATAAGTTAGTATCCAACAAAAGTCAGCTTCAAAGTGCATCATAATAATCTGTAACCCACCCACACACACACACACACACGGTTCATGGTTCCCCCAAGCAGTCAGGCTCCTGGAAGAATCCACTACCCCAACCCCACGCACACTACAACAACAGATTATTTCAATACATAATTCTGCATTTTTGCACCACAATCAACCGTGGCCGCTACAACGACCACTTCTGCTACTTATTTTTTGACTTATTTTTGACATATTTGACCACTATCTTATTTACTACTTTATCTTGTATTGTTGCTGCTATGTGGCTGTTGCGGAACCAAGTCTAAGGTGTGTACTTCTACTATATGATGTGATAACAGTAACTCTGACTCAGATTCCAATTCATCGCGGTTCACCTCCAGCCTGAAGCTCTCCAGCTCGCGCCGCGTGGCCTCGTGCCGCCACATCTTCAGCGCCACCATGAAGCCCACCAGGTACATCAGCATGACAATGAAGATGAAGGTGGTACCCGCCATCTGCCCGCCGTCCACCCGGCACAGGTTGGCCACGAGGGGGTTCAGTCCCACCGTCATGTGACACAGCCCGCCGCGGTTCAGGTCGTTGACGTACACGATGCCCCCCGCCATGTAGAGCAGGAAGAGCGCCAAGTTGACCAGGGCCTCGGTCAGCGGCCACCAGGCCGAGTCCAGCAGGATGGCGCGGTAGTACATGGTCATGCCCAGCACCAGCAGGATCAGCGTCACCAGCCAGGAAAGGCCGGTCACGGCCAGGACGAAGGGGGTCATGGGCCCCCCATAAGAGTACCCCGACAGACCCTGGCCGTTGTTGTAGTAACCGTTGGTCATGCCGTAGGAGTTGTCCCACTCACTGTCCTTCTGGATGTAGGCGATGACGCAGGCGATCACCATGCCCCCGAACAGGAGCTCCATGCCGGCCAGGAGCCGCAGCAGCCCGGGCCAGGACTTGAGGTAGGAGTACTTGAGCTTGTACATCTCCACCTTCTCGGCGTAGTATTCGGCCGGGTGGATGCTGGTGAGGATTGACTCCTCTCCGGCATACAGGTCCCTGCTGTCCTGCAGCAAGGGCTTGTAGGACCTGTGGCTGGAGGCGGCCAGAGAACCGCCTCCCTCCTCCTCCTGGCCGTCCCAGAGCCGGCGCTCCATCAGGGGGCTCACGGGGGGGCTGACCCTGGTACCGTCGGGCGGGATCTCTTCCCCCGTGGAGCTCGAAGCCTTGTGCCCCTTCGTCCATCTCCTGAAGGATCTTCCCAAAGTCTTGGGAAGCAGGGATCTGAGTCTGTCTTTCATGTTTTTATCTGGAGTGCTGGATGTGCGTTCAGAGGAGTCTGCGGGGTCGTCCTCGACCACGTCTGATCGCTGGTCTGGGGTGGGCGTGTGTGAGACCCACACGGGGGTAGGTGCACCGCCAGGCCTGGACACAGACCCAGCCATGTTCTCACCGGCTCCTCTCTTGGATCGCTGGCTCTAGCTTCTCATGCTGATAGTTGTAAGTCAGAGCGGCCATTTTCCAAAAGGCAAATTTTTTAAAGAGGAAGATGAAGGAAGTAAGAGATTGGTGGTGAGTATGTAGAAATGATTACAACATTCATATTCAAATCAAAAAGATAAGCATGTTTTTTTTGTTAAGACCAATTCTAAATGTGTGTCGGTGTATCCCGTTAAAGCTCTGATGACAACCTTCTCCTAAAAGACAACTCAGGTACTTTTCTTTCTATATGCACCAAACCAATAGCAGCATATGGCTCCGTCTCCTCCAGCAGGAGAGGAAGCCCATTCATCACATGGTGCCGTGGGCGTCAGCGAGAGGGTTTAGGCGCTCTGCTGGAGCTCATAGCTTCTCTCCGAGGTCCTCGCTGACACAGCGCTAAGAAGGAACCGCTCACTAAATGACGCCTCACCAAGGCCCCAGACCTCTACACACTCCCGTTCAAGCTTAGCACATTCCAGTCGAAATGAGGGTGGTACATTGAACCCTGATCAACAGAGAGGTATATATATAGAAGTACTGAAGTATAGCAGAGAAATAAGGTAAATTAGGTATTAAAAAAGGACTGAATACGTTGAACATTCATGTTACTTTTATGCATTCAAACTGATTTGTATTCATCGTGTTAGATTTACCTTGTTTATACACATGGTGTTATTCTGTTGACAGCATTGAAACTAAATTTAAATAACATGACAGTAAAATAACATGACAGTAACACCACACTGTTCCTTCCAGGTACTAGACCTACAGTATTGTTTCTTGTATTGTAGTTGTTGTTTTTGTTTACCTTGGTTGAGTAGAGCCCAGCTCCTGACTCTGTCCAGGTCCATGGTAGCTGTAGAACTTGGGAATGTGTGTGTGTGTGTGAGTGTGTGTGTGTGTCTGTCCTTCTGCGAGTGGACAGAGGCTATTGCGTAAAATGGCTGCCCTTTGTACTGGACTAACGCAGAACCCCCCCCACCGCCCTCCTCTCAGGTGACTCACACACGTTATTAAGCGCTCAGTTTGTGTGTGTGCCGGTTGGCTGGTGAGAGAGAGAGGGTGTGTGCATGGTGTGTGTGTGTGTGTGTGTGTGCGTGGTGTGTGTGTGTGTGTGTGTGTGTGTGTGTGCGTGGTGTGTGTGTGTGTGTGTGTGTGTGTGTGTGTGTCTCACATGCCTTGATAACGGCCAGTTCTGTAGATGCAGGGCGGCCCGGGAGAGAGCGTGTGAACACTCTGACAGGGGAAGAGGGAGAGATGGGGGAGGAATTACCTAATAACATTGTCTTTATTTTACTACAGTTACTACAAAGCATCTTGGATTCATGTTTCATCATACTGGGCAGATGTGGCTGTTGAAATGGTTTTTCTTTACTGGTTTCTGCGTCTTGTGTCTGGTAGCCATGCTTATCATGGAAACCACAATGTGCTCCATGATTAGCCTAAAATAAAATAGTAACTAAATCCAGATTAATCAGGTGTATTCAGGAATGTTAAAGTAAATATAAAATATAAATATAAAGTCTGTGTCCCATAACCATTTTGTATTTCAGAACAATTCATACAATGAATTAATTGTATGAATCATTTTTAAATGTTTGCCACAAGAGGGCAGCAAACGCCAGTCTTTCTTGCTTTCAATCTCTCTCTCTCTCTCTCTCTCTCTCTCTCTCTCTCTCTCTCTCTCTCTCTCT
>JAOPUD010000154.1:16413067-16426503 GCA_027122715.1 Trisopterus minutus | reverse complement strand
TGTGTGTGTGTGTGTGTGTGGGGGGGTGTGCGTGTGTGTGTGTGTGTGTGTGTGTGTGTGTGTGTATGTGTGTGTGTGTGTGTGTGTGTGTGGCCGTGTGGGTGTGTGGGTGTGTGGGTGTGTGCATATGCGTATGTGATGTTTAATAATGTTCTAATAAGGGATAACAAGAGAGATATCAAGCGTCATAAAGTACATCCACGGAAATTGACTCATAATAAGCAAAGCATAATTGTGAATAACATTGTTGTACTTAAAATGGTTACCTATGCATATGCCATTTACAAGAAGTTAGGACTGTTAGATCCAACTTGTAAAAAACATCCCGAAAAATTCCATAGATGATGATGAATGATGATGCTTTATTAAGGTGTAGCAAGAGATTTCGGTCAGTCAAGCATGATGTAGCAAAGCCAATGCCACACTCCTCCTACAGGTGCCTTTTGATTGGGCTTGTCCAGACAAGGACGCAGATTGGTGACGTTAAGCCGGTTTATTGTACGTTTTGCTGATAATGACACATGGCCTGGTGCTCCATGGTGCCATGCAGGAGATCTCTCCCTGAGTGTGTGGTGATGGCTGGTTTAACCTGTACACAACCTCCACACCCATTACTCAATGTGCAACACTCCCACACATGGTGACTTTCATGATAAATTAAGATTTGGTAAATAAATAACATTTTCATTTTAATCAAGGAACTCTCTTCAGATATAGACTCTTAGTCTAACATTCCTTACTTTGGCGCAAAGCGGAAAGACAAATTTAACTTCTCAGGCAACTTTCCAAAAGCTCTTTAAGGGAAACACAGGGCTGCCGCAGAGACAGGCGGGCGCGGCCCTCAGCAGAACTGAATGAGCTCCCTCATGCTGCAGCCTTTCTCACAGCACACATCAGAGATCCTCCCGGCAGAACGCCGCACGCGAAAGGGCACAGTGTACCAGCCGGGTAGCATGGAGAGCTCTGGGTGACGCTCTTGGTTTGGGTCCCGGTTTGGGTCCTGGTTCTGGTCCTGGTTTTGGTCGTGCTTCAGTTCCTGCTTGTGGTGCTGGGTCTGGGGGTTCTGGTGCAGCTGTAGGGATGTACCGGTAGACCCAGAGGGTCCCTGGTGGTCCTGGATGGGGAGGACATGGTCTCCTTGGGGGGTCAGAGAGAGAAGAGGAGGAAAAAAACGTTTGAAAACCAAGTAGAGAGAAATGCATTTCAATAGTTACCATAATTGCAGAAAGCAGAAGATATTTTGATCATCTCCGGAACAGAAGACTTGTAATGGCCTCTAATGAAAAACTGCTCTATTTTCATCCTCTAATGACCAATAAAAATGTTCTCCTCCTCCACTCAGTGTCCCTACAGTTCTTCTCCACAGCCTAATAGTATTATGGTTCTTTATGCATTCAGTCCTTGTAGTGGTCCACGGTGGAGACGGTGCCAATGCCAAGTCCCCTGCCAATAACAGTGCTTAGTGTGCAAACATATGACAAACATGCAACAAGTAATAGTTGCATGATAAGCAGAAAGCCAGAGACCAGAGCTTTGATTCAACCTGAACACAATCAGCACCTACTCACCGGCCAGCTGGTGCTGCTGGGAGTCTGGGGTGCTCGGCCGCAGCCGGGAGCTCCCACAGGACGTGACGGCCAAGCGGATCAGGTCTCGACCGCACATCTTAATCCTCTCCTGGCCGTGGGTCACACAGGCGCCGGCCGCCAGCACCACCAGCAGAGGCAGCACACACTTGTTGATCACCGACATGACAGGAGCTCCCGGGCCTGGACTCACAGGGACCACCAGCGAGGAGGAGAGGGAGAGGATAGAGGGAAGAGTCTCGGGGCTGGTTTTATAGGGAGACCGGCCTACCTTATTGTTGGGTTGGATTTTGCTGACTCTGCATGGATTAAGAACTTTTTGAAGGAGTTTGGCCTTGGACTGAAAAGCATGTCCTGATCCGGAGCTGAGGGGCAGCGGGGCGGCGGGGCAGCGGAGCTCAAGGACGGAGTGCCGTTAAGATAAAGGCCTGACACGCCGTGATGTACTGACGTCCCTGCAGCCACACGCACAAGGCCTGGGCTCCACGCTCCCGTTCTCTACCCTGATCAGGGGTCCTTTTGTAATCAAAATAACCTTTATTTATGTAGAACCATTTTAAACACGTTTTACAAAGAGATGTTGACAGGGTGAGAAAAAGCTGATAAACTTATATAGCAATTAAACACAAGATATAAATAGGGATAGATTTAATTAGACGATTTCTAGAAGTGTCTAACTAGAAAAACAGAAGGGATTATTTCTATATTGCGTCTAAGCGTACATTTGTATTTTTTTAAGATTGTTTGAATGACCCAATAGTCAGCATGTAGTAAGTGTTTGTGGATTGTTTGGTAAAAGTTGAAATATAAATGTACTCTGACGTCAAGAGGAAAGCATTTGCTCATTGAGAAAGCATACTCCAAAAAATGAATGCTTAATTCAAATATCATCACAATACCACAACATTCTCAGGGTTTGGGCCACTGACATTTTCCCTGGATCTTGTCCCATCAAGATGGATGGGAGGACTTGGAACGGATCCCAGTTGGTACTGATGATTTCAAGGATTTTCAACGCAGCCTCAGCACACCAAACGCAAACACGTTACGCAGCTGAAGAAAGCTGAGATGTAGTTACTTTGACCTTTTTACATTCTTTCATTTCATTTGTTGAACTACATGCATTTATTTCTCCACATTTCTCTTTACATTGCTTTTAGAAAATGTTATTTTGGTTACATACAGGATCAGTTGTGAGATTAGAACTTATTTGATGTTGGAAAAAGTTGTTTTGGTTGTGGTGTCGTTATTAAACAATATAGATCAACAATTTAAACTGGTCAGAAAAGGTCAGAAAAGGTTTTAAATATCAACCAAATAGCAAATGAATACATTTGAATTGATTTCAAAATGTCACATATTAATCATTTGAAGTTACAATTCTTTGTTTTATCAGAATTTAAATCACACCCAAAAAGGGTTAAAAAAAAGAAAAAAAAAGCGGATTATAAAAACGTTGCTAAAATTGATTAAACAAAAATATAAGGCTGATAATATTCAGCCTCGGGCATGGCGTTATGAATTCCAACCAGGAGATGTCGCTGTACACGGAACTATCCCCATACCAACCTCGGATGCAAAAGGGACAACGTCACAACTGGCTATCCAGAGAAATCTGAACCGTGAGGACCCTGAAATCACCATGACCCTGGATCAGTAAATATTTGAAGACAATCGTAATTCGTTTTTATGTCCTCTGTGCTGAATTTATTATTCAATCTGTAACGCAGTTCAAAAGGATTTTCAGAGTGACATGCTTTTTCCACTGGCAGGTCTTAGTGTGGGGTTTTAGGACTTTGCTGGAGGTATTTTCGATGATGGGTTAGAATTAGTGAAGTGGAGGTATTAGCTTAAGGGTTTAAATGTGAATTGGGTCTGAAACTGTTACGTTTTTGGTATTAGGTTAGAAACGATGGGTGTCAGGGGAGAAGGTTTGGGTGCAGGGTGCAAAGATTTTGAGGTTTGGCAACTTGGTAAGTATCTTGGTGAAAGCAATGCATCATGGGCAAATATCCTAAGAAGTTAAGGTAGTTAAATCATAGACTGTCTGAAACTGTTCCATCATTGCTATACAAATTAAATAAAATGTATTGTCATTAGACTTCATGGACTTCAAACCCATCTCAGTGGTACATATGATTTAAAAACAGGTATCATATGTTTATGTATCATAGATATATATATATGTGATTTTATATTTCTTAGATCAACAATAAGGAGCCCATGACACCAAGAGAACACCATCGTCAGGTATATTTGGTTCTGTCTAAATCAATCATACCAAATCGATGATGATGCCATTGTTCAGAGAAAAGGACATAGAGGGTGATAGACCGCAGTCTGTCTGACAGAGGTCTCATCACGGGTGGCGTGCGGCGGCGCTAAATCTCAGGCTTACGGCTTATCTTCATTTGCCTCGGCCTCTCTTTCTCTCATTTGATTGTTTACCCTCTGCTCCTCCGCTCCATAGGCTTCTGTGTCATCACAAGCAGATGTGGCCTGAGACCTTCTCACCCCCTGTACCACCCAACCCCCCGTCCCCCCCCCGGGGGTGATAAGGCCATTTAGGGTCACGGCGGGCCGCCGGGCCTGTCCCGCCAGGCCTGACCCGCTGGGCCTGACTCCCGCCGGCCTCAGTCCCCGGCCAGCAGGGGGTCCCGCGTGCCCACGGGCCGGTACTGCACCTCGTCGTCCGAGTCCTCCGGCCGCGGCTCGAAGCAGCCGTCAAACTTCCTGCGCAGGCGTTGGCGCAGCTTGAAGGTGCGCTCCACGTTGGCCTGCGTGTACTCCTGCTCCTTCAGCTTGGCGTAGTAGTCGGAGAACTTGTTGAAGAGGATGGAGATGGGCATGCCATTGAGGATGATGCCGAAGGAGATGCAGCTGAACGCCACGCAGCGGCCCATGTAGGAGATGGGCACCACGTCACCGTAGCCCACCGTGGAGATGCTCACCTGGGGGGGGGGGGGGGGCGGGTTAATAATAGGCCAGCAAAGAGACAAACCTCATCCGTCAGGCCATCATTGAGACGTGCAGGGGTTTCTGTTAGTTAGGAAATAGGAGCAGGTGGGGGTGAGGCATCATGCTCAGGGAGGTCTAGAGGGTAGACATTGTGGTTTCGAGTCCATAACCCTTCGGCCAGGAGCAGGACACCCTCTCTCTGTATGGTGGGTCTTGTGAGTCTCATTTTTTAGCTTCCTAGATCAACTCATCAAATTGAAAACAAACAACCTTGCATGAATTATCCAGGCAGAAGGAGACCCTTTGTAAAAACGCGTTGGGCCTGATAATCAGTTTTGGCCCCTGACACAAGGTCGATCATCCAGATGCATTGTGACTAGACTGATCTGGCTGCATCAGGGGAAGTATGTGTAGACCTGTAGCAGCGTTGTAAACATAAACAATGTTGAGAAGCAGCTGGACCAACTGGAGATCCGGAACAATACCGATGCCCTGCTCCGTCCACCCCCTGAATGAAATCAGTGTGTCTGGTCAGAAACGCCATGCATTACAGCGTATTAGTCAGGATTAGACCAAGTTAACTCAACAGCTGCTACCCCTAGCCTAGAGGCAGCCCTAATGTCACTGAATCAGAGGGGAAGAAACATGGAGGGATGCATGGAGGATGCAACACACGGCACTGCATGGAGTCTTAAGTCTCAAACTAGCAAGATTGAAGGATTATCTTCATTTTAGTATACTGTTGACCAACAGATATGTTTTCCCAATTGGATTTGACATCTTCCTAATCTTTGTTGGGCCCGCCATGGGAACATAAACAAATCGTTTCAGTTGCACGGCTGAGGATTGTCTTCTCACACAACAAAAGGTCAAATACCTAATTTTTTCTTCCACCCATTAATGGTGTGTTATGTAACAGCATTGTAAATCCTACCCCTAGATGTAAGCCCCATGTCATGTAAGCCCTATAGCTAGCTATAGCTACATATGGATTATATTGATGCACAAACCAATCCGACATGCCTCATGGCGTGCTTATGGATGAAAATGAGAGAAAGAAATGAAATGATGAAAGAAAAAGAGTTGATGCTTCCGAATGAAAGCAAATGATAACCCAAACTCCATCTTTAACCAGCAGGATGACCAGCATCCTCATCAACTGGTTACCCAATAGCTTATGGACTGTGTGTGTGTGTGCGTGTGCGTGTGCGTGTGTGTGTGTGTGTGTGTCTGTGTCTGTGTCTGTGTCTGTGTCTGTGTCTGTGTCTGTGTCTGTGTCTGTGTCTGTGTCTGTGTGTGGTTGCCCGCTTTGTGTTTGTGTGTCTTTAGGTGTCGAAGGTCCCGGTGCCCCCCCCCCCAGCTCCCTAGAGACACACAGACCCTGGGGGCCGGTGATAGGTGTGCGAGGGGCTCACCGCGGCCCACCACCAGGCGTCGGGGATGCTGCTGAAGGGCGTGCCCGGCTGGTCCACCTCCACAGAGTGCATGAGGGCGGAGAAGGTGAAGATGCCCATGGCGATGAACAGGAACAGACAGCACACCTGAGGCCCGACACACAGGGGAGGAGAAGAACTGATGTAGGAAGACCAACTGCACCTCATTAGGATGGTTGTTGAATGAAGGCATCATTAGTTGAAACAGACTACACAAATATAATGAATTGTTGTGTTGTGGTTTGTGTGCGTGTTTGTGTGGGTGGGTGTGTTTTAACATTTCGTATTTCTCTAAATGGTAGTTTGTGTAATTATATTGGATACATTTATAAAAATAAGTCGGTCCAAAAGTATTTCGGATATGGACAGCTGTAGCCAAAACGCTCCATCATAACAAAAGCTCATTAATCCTGATGTGAAACAGTCTCCCCGTCCTGGTGTCACACCCACCTGCTCGGAGCACTGGCGGATGGTGAATCCGAACGCCCTCATCCCCGTCGAGTGTCTGGCCAGCTTCAAGATGCGAAAGATCCGCATCAGCTTCACCACCTTCAGCACTTTGCTGACCTTACTGACCCTGGCCATGGTCTTCAGGTCCTCCTGGGCTCCTACTCTCTCCGTATCAATGAAGAAGAGCTCGAAAACTATCTGCAAAAAGTAGGGCAGCACCGCCGCCAGATCCACAAAGTTGAGGGTGCTCTTCACAAAGTGCTTGATGTCGGCGGTGGTAAACAGGCGCAGGAAGTACTCCAGAGTGAAGAAGAGGATGGAGAAGATCTCCACCAGCTCCATGTAGGTCTTGCCGTAGACTTTGTACACCCTGAGCTCCTTCACGGTGTTCAAGGTCATGGCCACGATGGAGATGAGCACCAGGAGGCTGGAGAAGACGGCGAAGGCCTTGGCCGCCAGCGAGGAGTAGGGGTTCTCCATCAGGTCCCAGAGCACCTTGCGGATGCCCCCCAGGAACATCTTCTTGTAGCCCTCGTCGTCCTGGTGCGGCTTAATCTCATTGATAAGCTCCTGGTTCACCTTCAACTGATCCCTGATGTCGTCCACCTTCTCCTCGAAAAGAATGCGGCAACACCTGCCACAATACACACGTCAATTGTCTCTTTTCATAGATGTTAATAACATAGATCATTAGTCATAGTCATTGAGACAGCCATACAAAGCAACGGAATTACCTAAAGTCAAAGCTGTGTCTACACAGCTAAACACATGAGGCATCGGAGCTACGTACCTCGGGCTGTCTCTCATCCTCAAGCCCCAGAACTTGACCTCCTCCTCAAAGTTGATGGGGCAGAGGCTCTCCATCACCCAGAGGACGTTACTGCAGTAGAAGTGGAAAATGTAGTGGAAGAACATGGGGTCCCTGTCGAAGAAGAACTCGTTCTTCTGGAAGTTGAAGTCGTCGCAGAGGGTCAGCCGCTTCACCGGGTCCTTGCAGAGGGCCAGGATCCCGATCCGGGTTTTGGGGTAGCGGAGGACCAAGTGCTTGGGGATGTGGAAGACCTTGCCCCCCACGTTGACGTTGACAATGTTCGGCTGCCGTAGGGCGGACTTCAGCTCCTTCCTGTCGCTGCCCTTGGCCCCCTCCCCACTCTGTTTGTTCTCGCTGAAAGAGACGTCCAGATCGTCCATGGAGGTCCAGGCTTTCACCGAGCTGTCCTGGGAGAAGGGGAAGTCATCCTCCTCGATGCTCTGGGAGAAGCTGACTTCTCGCTTGATGCTGGTGAAGAGACTGGAACGCCGTTTCTTCAGGGCTTTCTTTATGGGCTTTGGAGGTTCCATTTTGACAACTACTTGCAGTGACAAATGTCCTCTAATCCAGATATCCTCATGTAGCGGAGTTTAGGTCTTGTCAATCCATTCAGTTTTTCACCTGAATGATCCCGAGAGAATCCCATTCACAGGACAAGGTCCTCTCCTCTGCTGGGGCCATCAAGCATTCAGAAAGTGGGAAGAGATGGAGAGGAAAAAGCGACGTGTATGTCTGTCGTGCCCTTCAGAGGATCAACAGCGTGAGTTGAGGATTCAGCCTCACTGTGCTCTAATCCTATTGCTGTTCTTTCTGTCCAAACGCAAGTTAAAAATACTGTCCGTGAGGATTAGCGTGGAATTTAGAGAGCTTTGAGTTCTGGGAGAAGAGGCCAGGCACAGGGAGTGCAGGGGTGGCCCTGCGCTGGGTGGCTGACAAGGCTATTAAAAGCTTACGGTTCAGTCGGAAACTGCAGGTACTTATTCTGTGGTAAAGCTGAGATACAATGGACTGAAACAAAGCAGAGTGAAATTATTACGAACAATCAAATACATCAATGAATTAATAAACAGATTAATGAAATTTATATACGTAATAAATAAGGCAAGAATAAAATAATAAATATTAATATATTCATGAAGAAGTTTCACTTCTCATGACAATGTACTTATTGTAAGTCGTTTTGGATAAAAGCATCTGCTAAATGCCCTAAATGTTAATGTAAATGTGAATGTCATGAAAGTTTTATCCATGAAAGGTATCAGTGCTTAATGTAATTGCCTAAAGAAAATAATTGGTATAAATGGACTGGAAGCATGTTTGAAAATGTCATTAAATAATAAACAATTGTGTTCACACCAGAGTGGTGCATGACTTTTATTCCGCACTTCAAATGTAATATTCCAAATGGAAACACATCATCAGGCACACACATGTTAGTATTTTTCACACCAACAACTTACAGAATTATGCATTTAATGGGAAATGAATTGTCTTAATTACTTTGATTTGTTGAGGAAATATTTACTAGTCTTTTGCTTCTTAGGTTTTTTTATTAATTTTTTTATTTCAAGAATACATAATAATATAGAAGAAATACCAGGATATTAGAGCTTTGAATATCTAATTTAAGGAACGTAACATGCATGTTTTCCACAAAATAATGATTTATTTTTACCTCGAATTGTAAAATGGTACAGCCCTTCAGTTTTCGTGAATGGTATAGTCTGAATTCATTGACGGAACAAGGATTATTCACTTTACAATATTTTAATGTTTTGCAATATAATTCGGTTTTTAATTTGAAACAAGCTCACATAAAAGTTGGATGTGTTATTTTTATTTTGTGAGTGTATTTTTGTAAAACGTAAATTTAGGAAAGAGTTACAATATAAACCGTCCGCAACCCACGTGACTTCCTTTCCGCTCTAACCTGACAACATGGATGCCAGCCGCGTGCAGCCGATCAAGCTTGCCAGAGTAAGAAAATGCATTTTTTGGCGATATTATTGCAATAAGAAGTGCGATTATTTACCATGAACAATTCATCTTCCAATTGAGCCGACGTGAATAGAACTTGGATAGGTTTATCGGGGATTAAATAGTAGTGCTTGCTGCCCGGACGGTGCTACATCATGGAGGCCCCTCCAGCCCCTCGTAGCTCCATGCTACCTGCTAGCGTGTCCAGGCTCTGCTGCAGAGACACTCGGCATCGGTTCTGTTACATTTCAAAACCATATTTTGACGTGGTTGTACTAATCTAATGCTTCGTGTTCCAGGTCACCAAGGTGCTCGGAAGAACTGGTTCCCAGGGCCAGTGTACACAGGTATGCTACTGTCGCTGCTATACGTTTTACAAGGGTTGCCCTAATAAGTGCTACAAGGATACAACTGTGTTCTTGAGTAATCAAACTGAATCATAAGACGTGATAAACGATTTAACCTTTTGATCTCAAATTCAAAGCGTTTTTCTTATCGGAAAATCCGTTGTGCTAACTAGAAAAAAAGGTTCAAACCATGTGAATGCAATGCAGTCATTTATTTGCTATATCAAACCCAACCAACATACACTCGTTTTGATATGAATATATATGGTCAATGGATATTAAACCACATCACAACAATTGTAACTAGGGCCTTGTATGGAAATTGCATGCCAAATCACTAGGATGATAAATCTACAGTCCATAATACTATATTCGGCCATACTTCAACTATTCTACCCCAACACTCATATTAAGATACTCAAATTATAGATTAATTTAACACTGTGTGTTGTTGGCCTGTACCTTGGTATACTGATAAACACCAAACCATGCAGAATATTGTATGACTGTGTTCAATTTAGTTGACTGATCGAATTCAAACACTACATATTCATTATGTAGTGTTTGTATTAATTAAGTTAAGTATTAATAGTGTTATGCGTTAATGCTATCAAACATGATATGTGCTGTGGTTAGAATCTCCCCCTCATTATTTTACCTCTTGTAATGATGATTGTTCTACCCTTGCAGGTCCGTGTAGAGTTCATGGATGACAGCAACCGCTCCATCATCAGGAACGTGAAGGGTCCAGTGAGGGAGGGCGATGTGCTGACACTTCTGGAGTCTGAAAGAGAGGCTAGGAGGCTGCGATAGGTGAGACGCCAAGTCCAATAACCCACATATTCAGTTCAGTGTTCAGAGTGGATTTGGATCTCCAAGTAAACCAGTGGTTCACATTTACATGGATTGTTTATATATATATATCTATATCTATATCTATAACTATATATATAACTATATATATAGAGTAATATTAATAATTATGATTTGAGTAGTGTATAATCCCATTCAAATGTGAATCGGCTTTCGATTACCTTAGAATGAACCCTTAAGCTGCATATGGAGCAGGTCCTCTTACCAGAGCCTGCCATGTTGCACATGTTGTAATCATGATTATCTCATGTAGGCCTTGACCTATAGCTTAACAGACTAAAAACAAAATATTATTGTTCCAAGAAACACTTGACACTGTGACCTGATGCTGTCGTTGACGGTATCATTTTGAATAGCCAAGGGCCCCGTAGCTTCTCTTATGGACAGGGTAAAAGGGATATTCAGTTGGATGCATTCTGCAAGATCTCAGCGTTGTTACTAAATCCTACACACTGCATCCTTAAAGGTGCCATGACATGCCACCAGGTGTCGTGTGATTAGCCGTTACAAGCCATTTTGGAAATCTGCCCCTTTTGACATCACAAGTAGGCGTGTCCACCTAAATGTGTGATGGTAGATCAGTCTACCAGCCTACCCAGTGGACTGAAGCAAACGTTGCTCATCTATCTCACACATCTAGGTGGACACTCCCTCCTGTGATGTCATAAGGAGCAGATTTTCAAAACGGCTTCTAACGGCTAATCATGCCACACCTGATGGGACCTTTTAAATATGGATTGTTTTAATTGAGCTTCAGCCTTTCCTAAATGTGTTTTTGAAGCGTAACTTTTGCGCATGGCTCACTAAAGGCTGTCCTGTCCCCAGGTCTCTGAGAGGTGAGGTGCCCGACCACTGCGGAGGAGGAGACAGACCCTGCAGTGATCTACACCTCATGTGTTCAGATGTTTTGAAATAAATGTGGTCATTCAGATAACAATGAGTCTTGTTGTTTTCTGGTGTCGTGTCAACCTCATGAGATGTGGTGGCTTAACTCAACGTGCTATAGTTTTTTGGATGAAGGTATGATTGATTTTATAGACGATGCACTAGTATTTGCAAACATTACACTCTGACCCTCATTGTATCACATACATTCTGGCATTTACATTATCAGGGTAGAGGCATGACGGTATTGGTATTCTTTTGGGTCTACTTCACCTTGTGGCATGAAGTTGGATACACAACACATCTTAACAAATAAACCCATCATTCCGGTCAATAGCGATACTGTCCTCAAATTAGGAAAAGGAGGCAATATTGTATTGACACCATGTAGTTCCTCTTTAAACCATTTAGGTATTAAGTATAAATGTAATTGTCCGTATAAGGGTCTCTATTCTGCCTTTTAGTTAGCTTGACATGGCAGGCAAGATTGTAGAAAATAATCCACCATATATAGCTTAATATGCACACAGCATGAAGATGGTAACAAGTATGTGGTCCCATGTTGCCCAGTAGAGGGCATCCTCACACTACAAATGTTCAGTTAACGTAAGCAACAGCTTTTCCATTTCGGTTGCCAAAAACCTGTCAAAAGCTAGATGGAACAAGGTGAAGTGCAATGCGCATCTAATACAGGAGACCCCATTGGGAATGACTTTTATTACGGTGGAGTCACGGTACAGGCCAGCATTATCCCATCACATTCAATGGTATAACGCCTATTTAGGGACCGAGCCGAACTAGTCGGGCGAAGTCCCTATTGTATTTGAAAGGATTATTCTTATTTTAGGACTTCGACTGCCTTTTGGGGGCCTTCCCATACCCCAAATTTCAAAAATTTCTTGGTGCACATTCGGACTGGTGAAAAATTAATAGAATGCCCCATTTCTGACATTTCACATTCTAAAACGCTCACTAGCGCCATACAGGTCTTTACGCGGTACAACACACCCCGTATCTCCAAATGACTTCAAATTGTGGATATATTTGCGGGCAAGTGTGCTCTACAAAATTGCCATTGGGACCACCAATGTCCGTCTGGAAAAAAAATCCGCCATTTTGAATTTTGTGAAAAACACGTTTTTGCACAATCCCCCTACAGCGTACATCCGATTCGCTCCAAATGTTCTAGCTAGCATCATAACCCCAACGTGCTCAATCCCTATCAAAAGGTTGGTAAAATATTGTTCCCCTCTGAAGCTATTAGTCAATCAGCACAAAAGGGGCGGAAATTAATGGCCATAACTCCATAACCTTTAACCCAATCGACACCAAACTTCTACGATATGATCACACATCTGACTGGAACATACCCTAAAATTTCCAATCAAATCAACCACTCTGGGGCGCTACAGCAAATCCCCAAATTTTTGCCTTTTTGGCAATTTTTGGGCAATTTTGCACATTTCTTGCGTATGTATTTCAACGAACTTCTCCTATACCGTTCAGCCAATTCCTGCGAAACTCACATAGATTAAAGTTATTAAAAGGTCTTCCAAAAGTCTAAGGGCATAGCCAGGGTGGAGCCATGAACTTTGCTGTTTCGCCACTAAATTGCACACTGTTATAACTTCTGTGTACATCGCCATCTTCACATTTTTACAGATAATTCTAAAACACATTAACTCAGATTGATCACCTTTAGCTTTAACGTACATGCATGAAACTTTAAAGGTACATAGAACCTGTACAGATGTACAAATAAGTCTCTTGGACCCAAACCCTAAACCTAATAGGAAGACAGCCATTGCCCATATTTTGCACAATTGTACGGTTTGCATTTTAACGAACTCCTCCTACACCGTTTATCCAATTCCTACAAAACTCACTGAGGTTGTTCGAAAGCCCTCAACGATTAAAAGTTAGTATAAGGTCTTCCAAAAGTCAAAGGGTGTGGCCAGGGTGGCGCCAGGAAGTTTGCAGTTTTGCCACTGAACTGAAAACAATATAACTTAAGTGTACGTTGTCTGATATGATCAAAACTGCTCACGTTTGATGAGAGTGCCGCCCTGAACACGTCTGCACTGCGATATTGACTCGCAGTCAGAGCGCCACCTAC
>JAOPUD010000154.1:16391147-16410112 GCA_027122715.1 Trisopterus minutus | reverse complement strand
GTGTGTGTGTGTGTGTGTGTGTGTGTGTGTGTGTGTGTGTGTGTGTGTGTGTGTGTGTGTGTGTGTGTGTGTATCTCTAGGTGTGTGTGCGTGTGTGTGAACCTCTGTGTGCTGGTTGGTGTTGAGAGACTTTGGCCAAGGTTCTGTCCTCCATGCTGGGCAAACAGGATGTGCTGTGGAGAGGTCAGGTGGCCCCAGGGGCCTGTGATTTACAGTACTGACCTTGGCTGTGGCCCCGGTTGACACACACCAGGATTTAATGGGGCCCAATGGAGGCTCTGAGGGAGGCCACGCCCACAATCCTCCCTGAGGTCACTAGCGGACACTCCACTGTTCCTCTCTCTCTCCCTCCCTCTTCTTTATTCTTTCTTTCTCCCTCTCTCATCAGCTCTCCACTCCCCTCATCCGGCTCTCTCTCTCTCTCTGTCTCTTTCTTTATCCCTGTTTTTCAGTTTTCTCCAGAACCACTGCAGTCTGAAGAAGAAATACGGTCTAATTAGCCTCCGAAAGCCTCCCAACGGTTTAAGAGCTGAGGATCTCCTCTGGGTTCCCTGGGCTCTTTGTAAGGAATGCCAGCGCACATGGGGCAGGAGGGGGCACGAGAGGACATAATCTGATTTTAACAAGCTGGCATTCATGGCGTGGGTGCCATGCCACTCAGGGAAATCCTCCCAGTAACAGGCCAACCCCCCCTGGCAGACTCCTGTTAACCATTCAGGGGGTAAAACCCTCAACACTAGTTCAAGTTCTTGCCAGCTCTCCTTTTTTCTTTTTTATCGATGGGGGGTGGGTTCAGGTTCAGGTCAGAAAGATAACCAGTCCCCCCAGCAGCCGCTCATGGTGCAATGAGCCGTTGCACCATATACTTCTTCTTGGATGATTGGCTGTAGTCTTATTAATATCTTTATTAATTAATGTAGGATGCGTGCCACATATGGCCCACAGATATTTTAAGATTTAAAAATATATATATAGGCTATATAGTTTTAATTTTTTTTACAGAAAACTCGATCAACAAAAACCGTACCTTTCAGTCAAGATGAAAGGCAGAGTATCTTTTCATAGAATTCAAAGGCAACCCCATGTGTCTAGTTTGCTTAGAAACAATATCAGTCATAAAAGATTTCAACTTAAGTCACCACTACTACAACTGCACTGAATATTATGCTAGTTGTTGCACTAAATGTTGGGCCACTGTTTTTCACTTTTTTTCATCATCATTGAATGATGATGTATGTGAGCCCTTTGCACTGAAAAAAATAAGACTTGTTTTTTTTGTCGTTTGTCGTCCATGACTACCCCACACCAAAAACTTTCATCACCAGCCACCACTGATACAGACATATATCTCCACATAATTTGTTCTTATTCTGCATTATTTTTGCAGTGGCATTAGCTCAGGAGATAGAGCGGGTTGGCTGGTAACTGCAAGGTTGCTGGTTTGATCCCCGGCTCCTCCTAGCTGTGTGTTGTGGTGTCCCTGAGCAAGACGCATCACCCTAATTGCTCCTGACGGTCAACACTGTAAAGCGCTTTGGATAAAAGCACTATAGAAACGAGGACCGTTTTGTAGCTTCTCTCTTATCCGCTCGATAACGAGCGTGGTCACGTGGCCCTCTGATGGTGACGATGAAACATTGTAGCACTCTTAATCATGAAAGTTGCCAATCCCTGATCAATATGTCACTGCATCAGAATAGAATAAGAGGATATCAGTAGTTTTTCGATGATTTTTTAAATAAGTGTTGGTTTTGGCGGCAGTGAAGATTGAAAAAATTTATAAAAAAATGCTTCATTGCTGTGTTTCAACATTTGCATTGGCGGTTTAAATTATTAATTTTGACCTTTTAAAGCCCATATACTGTTACCACCCAATCGGAGTATCTGAATGTGTTGTTAAAGTACAAGCTGTGGACATAACTTATGTGAGTGTTCAGGACAAACACAGCTGGACCAATATGCAGCCAGGGCCAACTTGAAGTGAACTTGGTACATTGTGGTCCACTTGATGAGGGAGGGGTGTTCTGTGTGTTAGATCACACTGACCTTCTCACTATTACCTCATTCTCTGGTCTCAGATCCATGCAAATTCTGAAGTCAAAACAAGAGATCAACAGTTGTGTAATCCCCTCACTGCCTTCCTGTGTTATACACCTTCATTATGGTCCAACATACTCTTAACATTACATGTTAAACCCTTAATCCAAAAAAGGGCTGGCAAATTGGACTGGATTAACAGCCAGAGGTTAAAACATGGAGTTCCAAAGTCATGGAAGATTATAGATGGATTGAAGACAATAGTTAGACTGTAACTGAGAATTAGTTTCAGGGAGTGAAAATCTTTGTTGTAAATCACAGCACCTAATTCATACAAACCTGCAAGCTACATGCAAGATATGCAAATATATAGAGGAAATGATTAACCACTAACATCTCTAACATGACATAAGTTGCTCTAAGATATGGCTTGGCCTCCTCCCTCACTGACTCATGCAAAGCCTCTTAAAAAGAACCGCTCAGTGAACAAGTGAAATCCAAACAGTAAGCTTTCACCAGAGGGACCTCCGAGAATAACTAAGAATACGTTTACTCGGCTCTTTAGGGTCAGGATAGGAGCAGATTGACGGCCTCTTGAGAGAAGAGGACAGCTGTGAAGCAGTGACAGGTCAGACCCCCTGAGGAAGCCAGCGTCCGCAAAGTGTTTTCCCAAACATTCAACCACTCATCTGCTGGCAAACGAGAGGCTGCGGCTAACTATAGCACTCCAAATTCTTTCCCAGAACGGCTGGACGTTTAGTGCAAATCCCTGTGCAGTTGAAGAGGCTCTTTAAGTCTGACCTGCTCTCCCAGCACAACTGCTGCCTAGGAAACTGTATGGGAGAGGAGTGGAGAGCAGTGGAAAGGAGTTAGGGGAGCGTGTGATTGGTGAATCATGGTAATTGAGAGCAGCTTGCATTCGCAAGTGCATCCACATTGAAGAGATCTTGTAGGTCTTTATAAGAAGGCATCAATAGTCATTCAGAGCAATTGATTCATCCACAATATGAGAGAGCCTTGACAACAACACAGCAACAGCCAAGACTGAAAGGACCAAAGAAATGTGAGAGGTTGGGGGAGACTAAACAATAATATATGTACACGTCCTGCATATGAAAAAGGTTACTGCATACAAGGAAGGTCATTGTAAGGGCATCATTCGCCAGGTGGCTAATCAATGACCGTCATCTATTAAACATTTTCTGTAGAATAAACTTGTGATTCGATTCTACTAGACTTAACATTACATTGCATTAGATTAGAGTTCAGAGAGTGTAATAGCAATAAAAAAACACTATGCAGGAAAATGCAATACAATTAAGAATATAAGGGATAAGGATAATATAAATTAGATAAGATTAAATTACATTGTCTACATACACACCCACATACATACATCACATACATACCACACACAAACCCACACACAAACCCACAAAATGATGTTCTTTGTTCAGCTTATTTTTCTTTTTTATTTAGCACCGGCGTTCATCCAAAGTGACTTGCTGATAAAGTGGAGATATTGGAGATGGAACATCCAAGCCACCTTACTATCTAGCAACCATTTATATTTATGCAGGGTTGTGATGAAAGTTGCATCTAAATTGGCTATGTTGACTATGTCCTGGCCTAGCCCAACACTGAGAGTAGCCCTACAGTAAAAGTAGGCCACTTCTAAAAGTAGCCCCATGCTCAAAGTAGCACCATGCCAAGAGTAGTGCAATGCGAACTATAGCCGCAAACTAACAGTAGCCCAGAGATGAGTCAATACGTGACAGAAGCCGAACATTTGACATGATGCTGTGTTCTCTAGCCACTACACTATCTAGCATCTATTTATATTTACAACCCGGTATCAGTCGATTTCAAGCTCATGCTAATGAAAGTCAATCTATTGAATTGTGTCCCAGCATCTTAATCGACTATGTTGCCCAATCCTGGTCCTTGCCCAATGCTGAGCGTAGCCCGAAGCGTAAAGAGGCACAATGCTAATGCTAATAGCCGCCAACTAACTGTAGCCTGAGATAAGAGTCAATACGTGTGTCCGAAGACTAAAATGTCCCTTAACATGATGCTTAGGTCAACTTCTCAGTATACATGATCACTTCCTGTTCCTCTGACCCCCCTGGGGGTCGGCAGGCTCACCCACGACCTGACAACCGCTTGTCCAGACCCTCATCTCCAGACGGCCGACCCCCACTGCTCCCCACTCCTACCCTGCCTGTGTTCTCAGACCGCTCACACCACAACTAGCAGACATGGACCATGAGGTTAAAGACATACCATTAAACATTTACATCTCCCAAAATGTTTCCCCTTCTTTTTTTCTCCCTGTACATTCTGTACTTTTTCCATCCAGATGTGATGTCCATCTAGAGGGGGCGGGGGGCGGGGGGGGGGTTATGAGAAGTGGAGCACCTCGGGAGAGGAAGCAACCAGCAGCATCTGTGAGAGAGGAGGTAAGATCGGGTCCCTGAAGCAGCCGCAACTTGGCTCCATGCATTGCGATACGGGTGTCGTGTGTACAGTGTGTGCGTGTGTGTGTGTGTGCATCCTGCACGTAAACAGGGTCAAAGCCATGCCATGTGAAGAATGCAATGCGATGTTTGTTTGGTGTGTGAGTGACAGCAAGAAAGAGAGGGAAGAGATAGCAAAAGTGTGAAGGGGAAGACAGAGCTAGATCATTTGTATTAATAGAATTAATATAGGTACAAACTAACCAAGGGCAAGAATGTGTTTGTGGGACATTTGATACAAGGTGTGTGCATGCGTGCATGCTGGCGCTCATGCATGTATGTATGTGTGTGTCTATCTGTGTGTATGTGTGAGTGTGCTTGCATGGGACTCTCCCCAGCATACCGTCATCCTTGCCAGTATGAAGCTCCTCTAGTCTTCTGTTACAGCTGCACAGTACACGGAGGCCGGACTGTTTACCTATCAATCATTTCCTGATTTAAGTCCACAAAAGGTTGGCAACACGGACCCAACAATCAGCCTGTAAATACATGCACTCACAAAAAGTCCCTCTGTCAAATTGAACTCAAAAGTTACCTCGCTTGTTTTAAAACAAACATGTGAGGAAGAGGATAAGGGCCACGTGTGGTTTTGTTTCGAGATCTGAGTTTAAAGTCAGAATTCTGAGATTAAAGTTAATATTCTGAGAACAAAGTCAGATTTCAGACTTTAATCTCACAGGCTAAATCTCAGGCTAAAGAAGGGAAGCTTAATTAAGGCTACCAGTAAGGAACCAAATGCAGTGAGAATCCCTTCGCGACAGACAAGCTGGGAACCATATGCTGACCAAAGAAGTCGGGTGTAAACTAGTTGTAAATTGTAAGTGTTTGTAAGAATTGTTTTTTGTTGTTGTTAAAGTCAGAAATCCGAGTTTAAAGTCAGATTTCTGACTTTAATCTCAGAATTCTAACTTTAAACTCAAAAAAGAAAATCACATATGGCCCTAATGCCCTTCCGTATATATAACCCTGCAGGAACGAAAGAGATAAAAATGGAAGGAAAGAAACACAGAAGTTCCCGTTCATACCGCTAGGTGGCAGTAGAATCACTACAACTTCTATGCTTTCTCAGAAGAACAGGGTGGAAGCCCGCAGGCGCTGAGCCCGGCTTTTTACGTTTTCCTCAGCACGTAGGCCTGCACGCATCCATGGCCTTCATACACGCGCCTACGTCAACGTCTTTCATAATGACTGCAAAACATATACTATCTATACATAATAGCCCTTCCTGCCAGTTAACTATTTGTTCCTATACATGTTTTTAATTTACAAAACCTACACAGGCTACCCATTCACCCCAATTAGTACATTCTGGACACCCCCGGCCCGACGAACCCCCACCAATGACTGGGCTCCCCTGAGAGAACCTGTTTAATGCAAATCAAGATCCCATCACGCAACCAGTAGGCTGCTACTCAAACACCCGGGAGCTTCACGCCGACCCTACAAGAGCCAGTGGCCCTTCACACCTGGCCATATGAATTAAAAACAGCGGTGGCCTCTACAGCTCCATCACCTGTACACCATCTCCTCTCCCTGACTTCCTTACATGTGACGAGTTCAAACCACTGCAAACCCCCATACAGTATCACACTCATACAGATGTTCACTGGGGAATCTAGGTAAAAGGTCATCGTGCCGGCTCCGACGGGGGCCATTTTGGGGGAGTTGAATAAGCAGCTGTGGGGGGGATGGGGGTGTGGTCCTCCTCCTCCATGCCTGGAGCTGCAGAGGGGCTTGGCAGGACTTCAATGCTGAGACATGAACTGTAACCTCCATTCTTCATCCTCTTCTTCTCAAAAACAAGCCCAGTCGATTGTTCCGTACCGTCTCAATGCAGACGATTGTGTTCGTTTCCTGGCTTAGGTTCTAATGAACTCATTTGATATGGGCCCCGCCTAATGCAGTCTACATTACAATGTAAGCAATAGTAAACCTATGTATATGTAGCCTGCACAATCTTGTCAATGGTGCTACATTATAGGCTAGGCTCGCTCAGTAATAAAACAATTAAGAAATGTAGTAAATTCAAAAAAGTGTACTAAAATAATTTTGGATTCATTTTCTTTAACAACAGCATGGCGTTCTTTTCTATTAAATAGTACTAGTAGGCCTTATACCTATGTCACTTTAATTTCTTAAACATTTTAGTTGGACTAATCTCTATGGTTAAATGTAACCATTAAACGGTAAAAGGAGGCCTACATAGCCTACATTTGGCATACAGGCCTAACATGGGCATATAGGCCTACCCGGGCCCTCAGGCCTCTACCACTGCACTGCTGATCTGCACTGTGACGAAAGGTTCCTGTTCATAAAATATATACATGTATAATAATATACTAATTAGTGTAGGCCTATATCTTCTCCTTGAAAATGTGACCACTAATGTCTAACAAGAAGACTTAGGCCTAACTCAAACCATGTACAGATACACTCACACCGCAATCCCACATGTGGATGTGGGATTGGAATGAAACTAAAGCAGATCGGTTGCATTACCTAATTAGGGCCTAGGTGTAGGCTACTCTCTAAATAATTAATGGCATTTCTCCGTCTTTCTATCAACGATGGCGCCTATTTTTAGCTCAACCAGTTTGTTCGTAAGCGCTTTAATAAGAAGCACATCCTCGCCTTCCTCACAAGGTATGTGAGGAACGACTGTAATGCCCCGCCGGCAGTGTTGCCAGATTTGGCGGGAAATCTGTCTCAATCTGGCAACACTGCCCGTCGGCAATGTGTGCAATCTCGCTGTTACCTTTCACCTAATTAGCCGCCTCCTCCTCCTCCTCCACAGACCCGGGTCAAACCGGCCCATGCCTCCTTTTTTGTAGCCCGTCAGTGGATCGCCTATCGCTTGGGGTGTTTAGAAACTGGAACCTTGGGAATTGCCGCATAACGCGAGCATTCTGCGCGCCGTGAACTTTCCCCTAATTCTCACAGTCCTCCATCCTCCTCTACGCCCGTGTACTACTAGACCTGCAGCCCGGTATCATGTGGCCGCTTCGGCGTGTGCTCCATTGTGCCTCTGACTTCATTCAGCCACGGTGTTTCTCAACATCCCGAGGGGATAGGGCCGGAACGACACTAATCACGTGTTTGATTGCCTTTTAATAGAGCGATCGATGACTAATGTGTTCATCTGTGAAATGGCCCTGCGTGATAGGCCTATGAATACAATACATACGGTCTTAACAGAAAGTGTCAGATGTATTTTTATTTTAATGTAAGCATGTTTAATAGACCAATAATTAATGAATAATTAAAAAATATTTATTTAAATTAAAGGCCTAACGTATACATTAGGCCTTTCATTTTAATAAATCATTAAAATTATTAATTCACTTACCAACGTTAAAGTTAGACAAAGCAAGTCAAATCATCCACTCAAATTTGTTCCTAATATGGAATATTTGCAACCTCCCTCAATCAAATAACACTTGAATATCTTCAATATGCCACTACCGGTATAGAGGAATAAAGGTTTAGTGCAAACTTATACTCTGAAATCAAAGGTATTCTAGAATTTAGTCTTGTAATTGTCTCTAGTTTTGTAACTGTTTAGCATCAGCAACCCTCCATTTAGTAAAATATGAGTATAACTGTTGTGTGTCATATGTCATGGTCTTCAAGATTACAGTATCGGCATACAAATTATCAGCTGTCAGGGTAATTCCCTGTCAGCCTGTCCCCATGACCACATGACAACCATTACCATGGTTACATCCTCTGTTGAGGTCTGGTTGCATATCTAAGAACATATACTGTAAACTGCAAAAGGCCATCAATGCGGTTGGTTTTATTGTGCTCCAGTCTGGTTACAGTTGGACATATCTCTTGTTCCAAATGTCCATCTTTTGAGATAAAGGAAAGAGATGAGTCAGAGGAAACAGCTCGAGATGATTGCAGTGTCTGGTCTCGTAGCAGCAGTAGTGCAAGCCAATAGCCGTGTTAAATCACCCCTCCTCTGCTTCCTCTCTGCTCCGAAAGAGTTAATCAGTGAGGGGAGGGGGTGGAGGAGAGGGGATGGGTGAGGAGGCAGGGAGGGGGAGAGAAACCTGAGAGGAACTCCAACTCCCCCTCCTCCCCGGGGCCCAGCCAATAGCAGCAGCCGCTGGACAGCATGCAAGGGAGGTGAAACTATAAAGCAGTTGCAGCACGCCTGCAGAGGCAGAGACCAGAGCTCTGCTAACCAAAAGAGAGAGACACTCAGCACCCTACAGCACAGGACTGTTCAATCCAGACACCGGGGTCATCACTGCTGCACTACTCCACCTTTTGATCACCACTACTACTCTACTCAACCAGCGCAGCACAATGAGGAGTTCTCTGTCCGCCGTGACCCTGTGCCTGGTGGCCCTGACGGCCGCCGGCTTCCCCTTCGAGAGGAAGGCCAGCTCCAAGGAGAAGCGTGTGCAGTACGCGGCGTGGGACGACGTGAACGTCATCGCCCACGGCCTGCTGCAGCTGGGCCAGGGGCTGAAGGAGCACGTGGACAAGACCAAGGTCCAGATGAGGGACATCTCCGTCAAGCTGAAGGCCTCCAACGGCACGGTGGGCGAGCTGGGCCGTGAGAGCCTGAGGCTGCGGGCCGAGGGGGAGGCGCTGCGGGCCCGTGCCCACGGCCTGGAGGACCGGGAGGCGCGGCTGCTCAACGCCACGGCCCAGCTCCGGAGGCGAGCGGAGGAGGCGCAGCAGGAGCGCCAGGCGGCCAGCGAGAGGATGAGCCGCCTGGAGGAGAAGGTGAACAGCATGCTGCAGGGAGGCGCCAATGCCAAGGGAAACGCCAGCGAGGGCCGCGCCATCCAGGTGAGCAGAGACCAGAGGGTCCTGGTTGGGGATTCTGTGGAAGGGGAGAAGGGGGGGGCTGTTGAGTTGATTAGAGAAGACAATGAGGGGTTATCTCCCCCCCTTTGTCTCTGTGTTACCCTCGTATGCAGCAACAGGCATGCCACCTACTGCTGCAGGAAGCAATGATGCACGCTTGAATGAAACCAGACCCTCAACATTTACTTTCAAAGAGTTAGAAATGAAGGCACATCATGATTAACGTTAACGATTGCAGTCACTATTTGAACTGCTCTACCAAAGATTTTGATTGACAAGTACGGACGGCTTTAATGGGGATGATTTCTCTCTCTTGTTGGGTTGAAAGAGGACCTGAATAGAGTTCCACTCAGATGCACAGGACGTGCTTGGAAGATTCTGAAAAAACAATGTGGCAGATGTGTACAATTAATATGCTATTCTTCAGAAAGTGCCTGTCGTTTAGAGTGCGAAAGAGCCAAACGTTACACATGGCTTACAGCTCTGCGGTTCGCCATCTGCAGACCAGCATGGGCTTGACATACTCTGCAGAGATTGAGTGGAAAAATGTACCCAGACTGAATGAGTTATGTATGCTGAACACGCTCGGGTGCAAAAGACAAAGTGTGCTGCGGTGTACTGAATGACTTTTCCAGACGGATGACTTGGAGGCATGCCCTATTCAGAATCAACAAAAGCTGACTTATTGAGCTCTGTTTCTGAGCAAGCAATTGCACATTTGTACTGTACTTATGTGGTGTCCCCTTTATGTAACATAGCTAACACACGCTAACATGACAGAACATGTGCTCTTTGATACATATGGTGGCTGTGGAGGTGGGAATGTCATGCTGACTGTAGTGGGACCTTGCCTCTTCTTTTTTAGTCAATGGTGGAAACGCAGAACAAACGCATCGACGACCTGATGGACAGGATACAACTCCAACAGGAGAAGCTGGACAAGCAGAACACACGCATCAAATCCCTTCAAAGTCAGGTAAGGATACACCTGTGGACCTGATGATTCACGGGGAGAGACACATCTAGCCTGGGCCTGCTGGGGGGCGGTCTGCTTTGTCCTCAATGTTTGACCGTAGATTCTCCACCTTCACAGATCCAGCAGACAAAGGAAGCCACCAAGAGCGCCAAGGCCATGAGCCAAGCAGTCAGCGCGGAGCAGCAGGACTCTCCAGTCGGTAAGCCAAAGAGCCGCTGACCGTCCCCTCCCCCTGCCTCCCCATTACCTTGACTTCATTTAAGCAAATCCCATCCAGGGCCAAGGGCTGCACGCCATCTCTAATTTGAGGACATAAAGGAGCTTAAATCAGATGCAATTAAAATCAAGGAAAGTGCATTCCTGAAATATAAAATGGAGAAAGGTGTTTCTAAAACGGAGAAAGTTTACTTTGCCTCGGCTGTTTTCATGATTATCTGATGCTGGATATGGAAAAACTTGGTTTGGAATAGATTGATACTTTTGTTTGTTTTGTTTGACCATTTTGGGGAAATTGCCTGGTTCCCCAGCCTTCTCTATGGCTGAGCTGGGTCTTGGATTTGAAATGAAGTAAAACGGTTCCTGCTTACATAAAGAGCTCTTTCTTCAGAGCTGAATTCAGTTGGAGGCTGTCCAGCTAGGCTAAAGGTCTGCTCTGCACTACTGGCTGAATGCACCCCATCTTCCTGTGTAGTCATCAGGGGACGTTGCAGCTGCAAAAGTCTGTTACCAAGGAATCGTATGAACCTTTATGATCTTACTTACCTTTGGTTTATAATGTAAAAGGGGCAAATATGACATGATTTTCGTCATGATTAATGGCGATACAAATGCTACCTAAGACAGGTGGCTATTCATCCAAAATATTGCTAGGGACAATTGAGTTCTCCCCGCATTTTTGAAGAGTTATATCCATACTCAAGTATACGTCAATAAAAATGTGTGTAAACAGTTCCTAGTATGTGGCCTGTAGCCTATGGCTATGGCTTGTAGCCTATGGCCTACGTCCATACGGAGAAGTAGGTGAGAGGTGAGCGAGGAAACAAATGGGTTCAGCCAGTGTGTGCAAATCACAATAAGTCCTGTGAATACTATGCTCTGACATCAGCAGGCTTTAAGGAATTCCGTCATAAGCAGCAAAATGTGCGGCTGGCAGAGCACCAACTAGGGGAAGGTTCACTGGTCTGGGAGGGTGTGAAGTCAGGGTCAGTCAGAACCCAGAACAAAAGGATTACTCACTGTTTTCCCAGCAGGGGCTGGAAGGGGTTCTGGCCAAACCTCACAGGCAACGGCCTTATGATAACCAGACCTGGTCCCTCTGGGTAGTAGTAAAATCACAGACCAGTGGGCAGGGGGGGAGAGACATGACGGCCTCATTTTACGAGTGAACTTTGTACAGACATCCTTTTTTTCTGTTTTCCAGTAGACTGGGGCCTCCTTTCAGCCAGTTTCCCCAGAACGCCCCCGTTTACATCCAGCATAGGACAGCCTTCAGGAATGCACAACCTTTCCCCTAGATCTGTCACAGAGTCAGACGTCCCTCCCCCACCTCCCCAACCACCTCCCCAACCACCTCCCCAACCACCACCACTACCACCACCTTAAGTCTTTATTCATACTCTCCTCCCATCCCCTTCATCTAGACCTCTCTTCTACTGACCCGTGGGTCACAATTAAGCATTAGAAGAAGGAGAAGTGTGCCAGAGTTGAGGAAATCCCCAGAGCCCCAAGGCCTGGGCTGGGCCGAGAGCCATGAGCAATCGGTCGTCCGTCTGGAGGAACGGTCAGAACAACCAGGCAGAGAACTGTCTGTTAAAATAACACAGCTATCAGATTAACCTCCTCAGCTAATCAGATAACGGCCCTCTAAATAGATTAAGAAAGGGGTTAACTGTAAATTATCACACTTCCTGAGCTTGCTGTGTCCACTGACCTCTTCCAGTGCTAATAGGGCAATGCAGTATTCCAGATGAATAGTATGGTGCCAGTTGGGTGCAATCAATACCCTAGGTGTTTGACAGTCGCGTGCACACCTGCCCTCCACAGTCAGCTCACGTTTCGGTTTGTTAGCTCTCGCCTTGCACCTCTCACACCTTCTGCACGCCCTGGCCATGCATTCCTCCCTCACATACAGGCTGCTGTGCACGTGAAGGGGGGGAATGCGAGGGTGATTGGGGTTAGCTGCATGTAACTGGTAGTAGCCAGAGCCAGGGGAAGGACCGCTTGGGAACTGGGGTAAAGGTTATGTTTATTAGTTTGCTACTCACACCCTCCTCTCTCTTCATTTCTGGCCAGAGACTCCTAGAGACATTGTTCATATCTGTTGACTCTGTGATTGACTTGGAAAAAAAAAAGCCAGCAGTAAAGCCTGAAGCCTGAGTGAAGTTTTTAAACCTGAAAGTACCTCCTTGCAAGGGGAGGAGGGGTAGAACCAACGCATAAACAGTTGAACCAAGTGTCAGTAGATAATAAAGGTGGACAGGGAACTCCACCCAGGTGACGCAACAACAAGCAGTTTCGTAACACTGTAATAAAGTGACACCTGGCAAACATCCAGGTCACAAAACAACACAAACAAAGCACATTTTACAATTGCAGTTACCCATTGTCTACCGTAGTTAAGATAAAAACAAACAACTTGAAACTTGTCTGGAGTCTCGTAATGCGGTATCGTAATGCGGTTTGGTTCCGATGCCTTGGGGGTGTTACTGTACTCCAGCTGAAGCCACGGTGACTAACATTGTGTTTGCCTTCTCTTTTGCTTTTCTTCCAGAGATTGCCTCCAACTGCCATGAACTGTTCCTGAGCGGAGTGACCTCCAGTGGGGTCTACACCATCCAGCCCCTGGGCGGCCAGGCCTTAAATGTCTACTGCGAGATGACAGCAGAGGGTGGTTGGACGGTGATCCAGAAGCGCCACGATGGCTCCGTGGACTTTGACCAGCTATGGCAGGCCTACCAGAAAGGCTTTGGAAGCCTGAATGGTAAGAGATCTTTCTCTATTGAATGGACTGGGTCTGGACTAGCTTGGCAGATCAGATGTGGGATGAAGTATGAGGAAGAAGGGTATAGGGAGAGATCTAAATTATAACCACACACTGTAAACTGAATCCCTGCCATACCTGTACGCATGTTTAAACATTTATTTATTTCCTATTCTAGGAGAATTCTGGCTGGGATTGGAAAATATCCACTTGATGACCAAAGACGGCGACCACCTCCTCAAGGTCCAGTTCTCGGACTGGAAGGACGAATCAGAGTCTGTGGCCATGCCCTTCAGTGTGGGTGATGAGGACACCAAGTACGCCCTCCACATCCAGCCGGCAGACACCATGGGCAGCCTGGAGAGCAGCCTGGCCACCGACGCCACCTCTGGCCTGCCTTTCTCCACCCGCGACCGAGACCACGATCTCAAGAGTGACACCAACTGTGCCAAACACCTCTCTGGTGAGTGGTCACACGAACCCGTCCGTTGGAAGATAACTGTCACTGTGTTTATCATCTATCCATAAAACAGAACGGTGGATTAACTCGGACTTCCGTTCTTTGTTGTCTTTTATAGGCGGCTGGTGGTTCAGTAACTGCGGTCACTCCAACCTGAACGGGAGGTACTTCCAGAGCCCTCCTCCCAAGCAGCGGCACCAGAGGAAGCAGGGGGTCTTCTGGAAGACCTGGAGGGGGCGCTACTACCCTCTGAAGACCACCACCATGATGGTGGCCCCCGCAGAGATCAAGAACAGGGCGTAGAAGATCAGAACTGTAAACAAAAAGAAAAAAACAATGTATGGGGATGGAGGAAGTGCAAGACTCTTTCTGTATTCCCGCTGGCTGCTTCCTGGGTTGGAGGTCCGCTTGAACCTTTTTCCGCATCGCATGTTTCCCTGAAAAGCGATGACATACCTTTCGGTAGTCGTAGAAGCAGCCGTTGAGCGATGGTGGAAACGTGCTCGAACAACCCGACACAAACGCTGAGAGCCCGGGTGGTGTCAGGATGATTAGCCGCTTCACGCCACAAGGCATGACCGTTCTGGGCCGTGAGGCCGAGGGCGTGCCCGCGCAACACTTAAAGAAGCTGAAGTTGTATGCAAGGCATCTGACAGCAGCCCCACACGTGAGTGTGGTATGGTGGGCCTCATTTTTACGAGTCGAGTGACGAGTCGAGACCCATTGGCCCACATATAAGTGTCTTAAGGTGTCTTGTGAGGTTATTGTATTTCCAGCAGGTCATGAGAGCGCCTACTGTTCAACGAGCTGGGTGAACTGTTCGAAATTCATATAAGAGTCAAAGAGACCAAATCAGGCCAGGTGAAAAGCCCTTTCACGTCCACTGGTACGGACCAAATGGCGGCCATCCTACGATGACTGCTGACCATGCGACCATGATGGCATCAGTAATCCACTGTTTACCATGAATATATATAAACCACTGTGATCCGGGAGCACAGTATTTCCATAGTGATTTCACACATCGGGCACTGCTGAAGAACATTCCAGTCTTTGTACACAATAACTCTTACTTGCCTGTTAAAACAATGTTGACGCTTTTACTTCAGCAGTTTTTTACTTTCCATTGGAGAATTTAGAAATATTTTTAAGTCATATTGACTGTGTTTATAAGAGTTGACTGTTTGTACATAATATATGAAAGAATGTCTTCTATCCTCTATGAACTTCTATTACAAGTGTTTCTGTGACTTGTGAGAATGTGTTATAGTTGTGTTACTGTTCTCTATTTATATACCTTTAAAAATCATGTATTTTTTCTGGTGCTGCCTCTTTGTAATTTATTTTGTCTTTCATTTCCTAATGTAACGTTTTTTTGTAACAGATATCAGATTTATGGCCAAAAAGAAGGCAATAAAATTGATTTCAAGAAAGACTGTGGCTGGTGGATTATTGAATGAATGTTGTTGAGCTGCATTGAGATCTCTCTGTGCGTCTATACCAGCTTGGTAAAGACAGTACATTATTATACAGGGCTTCATTTGACAGTATAACAATACATAGTTCATAATAAGCAATGAATTGCCATTCAATAACACTACACAGTCCTACAAAGATGTTAATCACAACCTACTCAAAACCCACCCCGTTAAAACTAAGTCCTCGGTCCCGTTCCCCAGGCCTGACAGGTGGGGTGAGACGGATGGATTCGGACCTCCATGCCTCCAGCCACTCAGGGATCATATTGGGGGCCTGTTGGGGGCCTGTTGGGGGCCTGTTGGGGGCGGTCTGAGCCCTTGGCTGCCTTCTGCATCCCAGCAGGGACCGGAGGACACTAGCTGGTGCTGCTTCAAGCCGTTTCATGGCAGTCGAAGGGACGCTCAGAGCACACGAAATAGAAGACGTTTGGGAACATCACACCCAGAGCTCTACAGATTTATCAGCAAGGTAACGCTTAGTGTTAGACTTAGCACGTTGGAGAGCATGTTAACTAAGTAATATGATACAGTCTCATTATTTGATCATTTGAGGACATTGACTCTGATTCAGACACATCACGTCAGACCATGTGATGTGTCATTGGCTCACACCTCACATCCTGTTTCTGACAATACACATATAGATGATTCATGTTGACATGACTTGATACACATAAAGACTGATCATGTTGACATGACTTGATAAGCTGACAATAGAAAAAGAGGAGCTTGATTCTGATGAAGCGCTGTGTCATTGGCATGTCCTCAGTAAACATGTGACTCCCGCCGGGTGTCACTTGAGCTTCTGTGTGTCAGCTTTGATTCCTCACTTCTCCTTCACCTGACTCGCCTGCTAAGCGCTGCTAAAATGCTTCCCTCCACCACGTGGAAACGGCATTAGGAAGTCCCAGGTGATCCTCTAGCACGCAGGAGGGGGGGTGGCGACAAATCACCGGGACACACCTCTGGTGAGGTGTTTGTTTAGCTCTATCTAGCCATCTCTTTGTCACCCTCCACCACCCTCCCCCCTCTCTCTCTGCAGTGTTTTAATAGCAAATGTGATTCTCGGATCTATTTTTTTACGGTCACAATCACACAGATTCAAATTCAAATTTAAGTGGAATATGAGATCAACTATTTCCATAAAATGTCAATGACACTGATCCAATAACACTAAACCATTTGCTTCACAAACATATCACACCCTTGGAAAATGTACGATTCATAGCAATCCTCAAGCTAATGCACACTGCAAACTGAAACATTTGAAACCTATTTCCTCGTCTTAAGCTCCTAAGGTGTTTGTGTCGTAGCTTTCTACTCAGGCCTCACTGGGTAAGGAGGAGCATCAAACCAGCAGCACCACTAGGCCAACCCATCAATCCCCTTCCTGGCGGCAGCCCTATAGAGACCGGGAGTTATGAGGTAGGAAGCGCAGAGGGTGGGAGGCGGGGTTCATCAATTATGGCAGTTACTATGGCAACCGTGGAGCTGAAGGGCCGGTGGTCTGTGAAGCCCTTGGCCTCGTGTGAAGCTTGAACAGGAGCGGAAGAGAGGGGCGTCGGTGGGCGGGGACCGTGGCCCTAGCTCTGATGTGAAGTAGCAGAGAATCCATTAGGGTGCTCTATGGGTGGCTGCTGCGGTGACACACAGCCCAGCGGGCCAGAGTACACCGCCATGAATATTAATGAGAGAAACATTCACATGAAGTGTATTCTGTGGATAGGATGGATCCTCAGCCACTGGAAAAGGCACAGGTTGACCACAGTCTGCAGATGCAATACGATGGACCGAGATTGCAGATCTATCCTATAGAGTTCCAGTAGCACATAAGCAGATAGATGGATACGGTAGACACTAGGGGTGGGCCTCACAGGGTACCTCACACCATACATGGGCCACGACACCAATAATATCAAGATAGTGATTCTGCAATAATCAATATATATTTTTTGACAATCCTTTAACGATACATCACGATATATGCCTAACGAATACAAAATGACTGTAAAAAAGGGAAATGTGCTTTATTTTTATCAATTAAAATATCAATATTTGGTATTTCCTGTCCAACTCTGAAGACAGGAATTTTTTTTAAAAGTACATTTTTAATTGAAAAATATATTGATATTTGACACCAGTGTATCAATTCTCATTGCGCATTAAGAAGGGCGACGATACAGATATTCTGTGCCACCCCTAGTAGACACTGACGTTACACGCGCTAACATCTACTCTACAGGACTACTGAACAGAGCGCGACAGGACACCCAGGGAAACGTGGATCCATCATACATTTCTTTATTATCATGTACAAATTGTCTTCGGGTGTACAAAGCTGTTTATAAGACTCCAGTGCTCACCCCCTGTTGTCTTTATTGCAGTAAAAAAAAAAGAGGAAATACCAGCATGACCAAGTCAGGAGGTACTTTGGCAAACATCATAACGTATGTGTTTTATAAGAAGGCAGGCAGAGACACAGGCACGCACACGCACACACAGACACACACACACACCCATCTTGAGCAATGTGACGTGACACATACAACAGAGTGAGTGGAAATGCGCACCGCATTATGAACAGAATAAAAGTTAATAAAATATTCATTTATTTTTTTGAAACCATAGACACTTAAAATTAGTTTGACAAGAGGAAGAGGCAGCAGCAGACTCCTCTTCCCTACTTCATTAGACAGTCACGGTTAAACACCAGCTCCTGTCCCCACACTGTCGCATCCTGTGTGTGTGTGTGCACGTGTTGACAGAATACGTGTACTGTCGATGTCTGAGTGTATGAACAGTATGTAGGTTTGTGTGTCCGTAAGTATGTTTAAGACAACTCTTAATATCCTTAAGTACCGCGATCCTTGTCTGACCAGTGACACAAATGGATGAAATGGGTTGAAGTCGAGTTTGCACCAAGAAAATCAAAACGCACACACACACACACACACATACACACACACGCACGTGCACATAAACGTACACACACACACACGCCATCGTAGACATGGATACACAAATGGTTTTGGCAAAGGAAAAGAAACAATGTGTGTGGATGACCAGCTGTAGGTGAGCAGTGGGACAGCGTGAGGCAGCGTGAGGCAGCCTGTATATTCTCCACATATATCACCTCCTTTGTTCACTTTCTGCAGGCGAAACGCAAAACCAAAAAACTGATGGACAACACCAACAGACCACTCCTGTCCTCATAAACAGCCGCGGGCCCCAGACTATACACAGAAGAGAGGGGGGACTGCGAGAACAGACCAAAGCAAGCAGACCAGTGACAACAGCCCAGGCCAGAGAGGGCAAGGGAGAGTGAGAGAGAGACAGTGGGTGAGAGTAGAGAGAGCGAGGAGGAGGAAGAAGAAGTGTATTTTGCGTAGTGAGCGTTCCAGTTCATAGTTAAGAGTGTCCTTAAAGTGGAAGTCTCTAGTGAGGGGGGTGAGGGAGGGAGGGAGGTGGGGCGGTGTTGGCTGACGGTCACCCCCCCTCTCGTTCTTCTCTTCAGAGGTATTGTTGTAAAAAGTACAGCAGCATGATCTCGTAGTGCTCCCCCGACTCCGGACAGCGAATACTGTGGCGCTCGTTGGGGTACACCTGCAAGGAAACCAGGACGGACACACACACACACACACACACACACACACACACACACACACACACACACACACACACACACACACACACA
>JAOPUD010000154.1:16365021-16379722 GCA_027122715.1 Trisopterus minutus | reverse complement strand
ACACACACACACACACACACACACACACACACACACACACACACACACACACACACACACACACACACACACAGTCCGTTAGTGCCAGCTGAGGGGCACTGTGGAGGGGGAGAGGGGGAGACAGGGCAGAGGGGTTCATCGGGGGTCACTCACCCTGCCTTGATGATCCGTCTTGATCTCAGCCAATTTAAGGGTGGCCTGGGGATTTTTACTGCCTGTAAAATAAAGAGAAAAAGATGAAGAAATGATTCATAATAATCAAATGATTCTCAAATGTTTTGGTTTGTGGTTTTGATGTGACCAGGAAAAGCATGTGGACTCAAGTGTCCATTTGGCTGATGGAAACCTGTTGTTGCATAAACAGGTAGAGTGTGTGTGTATCTGTGTATCTGCGTGCGTGTAGCTGTGTGTTTGTGTGTGAGTGAGGGGACCTGTGCGGGGGTATCTGTACGCGTCGGCCTTCCTCTCCTCCAGCGCGGGGGAGGGCACGTGGATGATCTCCACCTCGCTCTCGTCCACCTCCTCATACAGCAGGTACATGGTCTTCCCTCCGTCGGGCTCTGACACACACAGGGGCAGCCCCACAGTTACCCCGGGCACAGAGAGCCATCATAGGCACACCCTTAAAGATTATTTTTAAATACATGACAATCAATTATATGGCACATCTATACACACACCCACCCCACCACATCAATAAATCAATAAAAGTGATTGCACTAAAATATAAGTGATCCAGTACAAAGAAACAGCATCCACAGCACTACTTAAGGGAGTCTCACTTATGAAGAGCTAGTCTCTAGTCTAGCGTGGCATTCTCCACGTCCTGGTTTGAATCAGGCAGACACACACCTTCTGTGGCTGAGGGGCTCCACCAGTAGCCGGTGAAACGGTCAAACTCCTCCTGGATGACAAACGTGGCCACGCCCGCCGACTTGGGGTCCTCTTTGACGTTGTCGAGCCCTGGGAGGGTTTAAGAAAGATAGAAAGAAGGAAAGAGAGATGAGATAAACATTTGGTGGCCATAGCACTTGGAAACCTTTGATTACATACTATTAAAACACTACGCGCACTTTGCATAATGTTTAAATAGTGACCCGAATGACGTGTGAAAATTAGGAAAATCCATCAGTCATCACAATGAGAAATTATTATGTAACCGACTATTTTCCCATCTCCTCCCAGCCTCGCCCAACCTGCGGCAGGACCCCGGGCCGCGCGGTGGCGCTGTGCTACCTTTGTGGCAGAAGGTGAGCCGGCGCTCCTCTCCGCTCTTGATGTTGGCCATCCACAGGTCGTTGCTGTTGACGAAGGCGATGAAGTCGGGGTGCCCCGGGCAGATCTTGGGGTCCATGCGGGTCCCTGAGCAGTGGGTCTTCACCTCCACAGGCTTGATAGGAGAGGACTGCTGGAACCAACGCAACACACACACACTCAGTCCGAGAGAACTGCATGGATCCACCTACAGGTTATGAATAATCCCCTTTATTTCTGCTACGTTAAAGTGATTGGTTGAAATACACCAAGAACACATGGCCACATTATGCACAAATCTTATATCATTTACTTTCTTCAACTGGATTTCAAACCCTGAGATTTAAAAAAAAAAGTTTGGGTCGAGATTATCTGGGAAAGATGGGGGCGTGTTGTCCCCATGGTTACTAGTCCATTGGGGTACTGATAGCCTGAAAGGGTCCTGGCAAGTTTGAGCTACACAGGCCGTCCGTTGATTGATCGACAGAATCACTTCCGTGCGACAGGGGGACAATAACAGACAGACACAGTAGGTCCTACCTCCCGCGTGGTATTTCTGGACGGCGACAGAAGCTTTGTTTATTGAAGAAAATGTTAAAGCAAAAGTTTGCCGTCCTTCCCGGTCGTCCTACACTGTTGCTTGCTCTTTGTTCATTGTGTGCATCCTTTTGATTTATTAGCAGGCTACACTGTGTCGGGCTGCTATGAGATCACGATGCTTACGTAGCTGCAGCGACTATCACCGTCTGGCTTAAACCCCGCCCACCATAAGGGTACTGGCGGCGGTGGAAACGCGACACGTAACCGAGCTGGGCTATACCGCACCCTCACTACTCAGCTGTGGTGTGCTGGGTCCGAAGCGTACCCGCCGGTGGAAATGCGCCATCAGTTTCATTTATTCAGCTTTCATCCAGAGAGAATTTCAGTGCATTCAGATCATTAATGACCTGAAGACGTTAAGACATATTGCCCGATGATCTCATCTCATCTTCAACCGCTTATCCGGGGTGGGGTCGCAGGGGCAGCAGCTCTAGCAGCCCGATGATGCGTGTATATATTTGGGTTCAACCCCCTGCACTTCCGCCTGGGAGTTCCAACACCCTAGCCACTGAGCTGTCCTCATCTAAAGGCTTCTGTGTCAGTGTGGTCTCTTCAGCAGAAGGGGGGTACTCACAATGAAGCCGTTGTGGCCTCCGTCCTGACAGTAGAAGAGGCTGTTGCTGGCCTGGAAGAGGAACAGGCCCGTCTTGGCGTGGTAGTCGTAGGACGTGATGCCGAACGCGCCCAGTCGCTTCCTCTCCCTTAGCAGTTCCTCCTCACGGGAGTACGCCCCCTGGTGGGGGGTGGCCTGAAGGGAATAACAACAACCTCATCCATTAGCAACACTACACAGCAAGCCCTTAGGTCAGTGATCATATCAACAGTGACCCATATAAACAGTCGAGGACAAACTAAAGAGTGGCAACGGTTTATTTCTCAAAGTGTGTTCTAATAGCCCACTGGTGTACTCCTAATTTTGTATTTGTTTTCTTTAGCTTATCATCTTTGCTAGCACATAATAAAGTTAGCGTACAGCCCCCCCCCGGTCGTTTTCAAACTGCGGCATTAGATTACTGTTATCTCCACATGGATTGTCAGTTGATTACTGACATGTTATTATTTGCTTATTGTTTTCTCAAATGGAAATTGCTTCTGGTTTGGTCTTCGCCCTAAACTTTGACCGGTTTTGTCCATTGCTGTGTTGTGGTTATTGTGACTAATGACAGGTTATGAGTTTAATTAATCTGTCTTCATAACTTGTGTGTGCTATTTTTATTCCATGGATTGAACTCACAGCCCTCCCTGGCAAGAGTGTTCCAGCCTGTGTTCTTAACGCGTTTTATTTACTTGCCATTTGGAGGGCTTAGGGTTAGTGGGAGAACCGTAAAGCCCCTATAATACTGTAAACGTAATAAAAGGATCTATAAATACACTTGAGCTATTGGATACAAGGTCAAGAATAAAAAGAAAACCAGTTGAACCCTTCCTATCTTCCTATCGTTCCATATTGTAGAGCGCAATAATAGAGCTAATCTGCACCCCGAGCAGGTCTGAGGAGAGGGTCATTGTGAGACTGTACTGTCGAGACATTCCAGCCACAGCAGCTTTGGGAAAACACTCAGGTTCGGTCACCATGGTTATGGTATTGACGAGGAGGACAAGCAAAAAGGGAGAATTTTCCTTTACCTGAAAGTGATCCAGCATCTGCTTCCATGACAACACGAGGAGGGCCTCCTTGCGGATCTTCTTGGGGATCTCTGAGTAGAGCAACGAGTTCTCTCTGCTTCCATAAGGCATTCCTGGGGGGGCGGGCAGATGGGGGAACAGTAGGCTGTGTAAGACGGAAGGCATTGCACTGGAATGTTGCCCCCTCTATCGTGTTGTTGTTGACCCCTCATGGAGGGCTCTATGGTATCAGAGAAAGGGGCGATTCAATGTGCTCAGTTTCCTTGTCATGCTGCAGTCGTGGTAAATTATCACATTATTAGATTATTATCACACGTGACGTGAGATTATGTGTGCACGTGTTGTTGAGTTTGTGAGAGGTGTCAGGGGGCCCCGGTGTTTGTGTGGGTATGTTACACTGACAAGTAGCTCTCATGTGACATCATTAGCACGGTCCTGACAAATTAAAACTAACCGAGGTAGTACAGACGGTGGGAGTGGGGTCCGTTCTCGTCCTTCTTCTGCACAAACTGAAAGTCGTGTGGCGCCTTGTTGGCGATCATGCCCGAGTACTTCCTGCTGCAGTGGATGATGTCCCGCAGGCCGTCCCAGGAGTGCTTCTCCACGTAGAACTGAGACGGGACGTCCTCCATCTCCACCACCTCCGTGCTGTCTGAAAGCCCGTCCACTGCCGCCATACTCACGCTGACACAGCTGCTGGAGGGCCGTATGAAAGGTGTTCAATGCTCAAAATTAGGGCTATATCAGCAATGACATGTGTGCATTGCCCACCAGTTGAGGCTTTCTGTTTACACGATGCCGTCTAGTAGCTTCAAATTCTGTCTGCTAAAAGCCAGTTTCAGTTTCAACAATTTACAACAATGAGACAATAATTTGGTAATTATACTATACCTTTTCCAGAAACCTTCTGTATTGTCACAAAGCTTGACCTTCTTGACTCTATGCATTCACTGGTCAGCCCACCTCACAAAAGACTCAACCTATAGACAACAAATGTATGTAAGGGGAAGCAAAACGAGTGATGCGATACAATGGGGGTAAAAATGCTTTTCGTTGTCCCGGCAAAATAGTTTAAGAAGTGTATATACCCATTAGAGTATGATAACTATTCACAAATGGGCTTTTTCAGTTCGACTGAGAAACAAGTCGATTTCACCAGCAACAGAAACAATCGAAACAGAAAACTTCTTAGGCTAAATAAAATGACCAGAGAGAGAAAGGTAGCAGCCAGTCCAACCATTCACTAAAGCCATGAAGGGTTTTGACAACAACACCCTGGATAGAGATCTGAGGTAGACTGGATAACGTTCACAACAATAAGGATAGATATCCGAGGTTAACTAGATGAACAATGTGAACACTAATAAGACCAACACGGTGAGCGGTCGAGATGCAGATTCTGACAGCTCGTTATTCACGTCATTCCCACTGTCCAGAAACTGAGTTCAAATCACCACATGATGCACAGCCTCGAGTTAATCAACGAAATCATCAATTATTTCAATAAAGCTGACCATTCTGGTTCCAGGAAAATACATTAAAAATATAGAGATAAATATCATCTCTATACACGTACAGCTATATATATATATATCCTCATTGGAGTGAGCCATGGGCAGGGTGTGTGTTGTGTGTGAGGGAGCAGAATGAAGCGTTAATCACAGTCACCGTTAACTGTTAGCTGCGGTAGCTCACAACCAATCTTTGTTCTCCAATTTCAGCTAGTCATTCACACTGGTTAAAACGCCGGCATAAACAGCGATCTGCGATGTTATCACTCAAGATGGCCTCAATAGAACCGTATACATGTTTACTTTAGATTGAAAGCTACTGTGTCCAGTGATATCCATAAAATACACCTCCCTCGCATGATCCATGACAGCTCTAGCCTGTCATTTCGGACTTTCCTCTCGGCTAGCCTAGCTACCGTTAGCCTGCTAAACAGCTAGCCTGTCAGCTAACCGTTACTGGGTTCTTAAATCAACCAGATATTGGGGATCCTTCAGCAATTTGAAAAAGGGGAAGCACTTACCAATCAGGCCAGTGTTTTCCCCCCTATACAACCCTATGCCTTCCTAGCTTGGTATCAATAAACAAATGATGCAAGTGCTAAAGGTTGTATCCATGGCCCAATACTGGGCAGACGCTGACTGTAGCTGGCTCTCGGATCGGGGCGGAACCTAAAGCTAAGCAGCTGACGCATTCGGGACATTTTCATGGCCGCACTCACTGACGTACGGGCAGAGCCATTGCGCCGTCATTGCTGCGCTGCGTTTTGGCAAGCCCTGGTGCATCACCGAAGGAAACCCGTGGGCGGGTTTAGTTATACCCGTATATACACACACCACATTCAAATACCTAGCGTTCGACGTGTGAATCTCCTTTTGCTTCGTGTGGCCACAGACAAACATGCCATTAAGGCAAATTACATTTTCATAACACTCAAAACTACTGGAGTCACCTAGCCTGTGTCTCAAACCGGACCGATGTTACGAATAGGAAACACAGTTAATGAATCGCGATCTGCGGTCCAAATGGTGAATACATTTGTTTGTAGTCATCAGCAAATTATAACATTACATTGAGGCATCATCAAGCAATTCATTTTTATTCTCTAGTTTCAAATTTCAAACCAAAAGAAGCAATGGAGTCAAGTGTGTGGCGAGCCCATTTTTATTTATATAACGAAAACAGCCTGTCTACTTCAGAGGGATGAAACGAGAAGAGTGTGTAGCTCCAATACCAGGGCGACCGTGCTTGACTGGCTTGTAGGTGATGGAGAACTCTCCCAGGTAGTGGCCACACATCTCAGGCTGGAGGAGGAAGGGGGGACAGATTAAAGTGGAGAAGATGGATATTGATTTGTGTAGCATGCCAGTCAAAATATCACTATCTACAACCAATACATTCATATTCGATTTCAGCTTTTATTCATTTACATCAAAGCACAATTTCCAAATGTCAAGTGATCCTAATTATAGCAATATTTTTTTAATATTCTATCCATTGTACAATTGTTTTCATATTGTTTGGGCTTGGATAGACCCAAGACTTCGCATCACACCAGCATAAATGTATCCCCAGTCCACACTGTAATCATCTATTCTGTTATAACATGTGTATATACTTGGCAGTTAAAATCTGTAACTTTATCCCTGATTAGAAGCTTCTTATAGAGGCCTATAATTAATGCAGAGCCTGCAATGCTGGCGTCATCCCAGCCCTCCATAAACATTCACCACTCAAACTACAGATAGGCAGGCAAAAAATAATGACTCTCATTACAGGCGGAATTTTCATTAGACCCGTATGAAACAAAAACAGAATGCATCTTCTGAAGTCTCACCTTGATTTCCACCTGGTTGAAGGTCTTGCCGTTGTACACGCCGACCATTGAGCCAACCATCTCGGGCAGGATGACCATGTCTCTCAAGTGAGTCTTGACCACCTCCGGCTTCTCCATGGGGGGAGCCTCCTTCTTGGCCTTGCGCAGGCGCTTCAGGAGGGACTGCTGCTTGCGGCGAAGGCCACGGTTAAGCCTTCTCCTCTGGCGGGCGCAGTACAGCTGCATGAGCTGCTCACTGGGGAGGAGAGGGTAGAGTTGAGCACCAGAATCATACACTGATGATCTGGCATCAGGTCACCGTAGGTTTTTTTTGGCATCAATGATTGTACTGCATCTGTCATTCACTTTTTGTTCTCATTGTAAGAAAGTTGTATGACAAGTAAAGAACTTGATTGAAAGTATAGGACGTTTCTATTGTACCAGTGTCTACTTACTAGGCATCCTTTGTGGTGTAAACCTTTAATAATTGTTTACTAAGCAAATGTCTTTACTCATGCTTTATTCTTGACAAGTTTAGTGTTATAAGAATTTCACTACAGAATGACTTTTGATTTGATTGGTCCTGCTGCCAACCACTGCACCATAGCTGGTCCACTTCGTTACACAGGATGACAGATAACCCGTTGCATTAATGAGGCAAATGGGATACTTACTAGGACATGTCCAGGAGCTGGTCCAGGTCCACACCTCTGTAGGTGAACTTCCTGAAGGTACGCTTCTTCTTGATCTCAACGTCCGCCTATGGAGAACCCATTCAACGTTAGCATTTTAACATCTCATAAGGCACCGGGGAAAGACATTTGACCAGTCCGTTAACACTACACGTAAATTAATGAGCATTGGACCCGGAATGAGCATCGAGCCATCGTGGAAGTCTAAGTGTATATCATAATATCGGTGTTGGGGCATGACCATAGTTAGCTTAGCCATCCACGGCTATAAACTGGGACGATGCCCAAGTGATTAAAAGGGATTAAGCTGGAATTATTTGTCCCAATTTAGTACTCATTTGATTGTAAATATGTGGGCAAGACCGATGGGTCATTTCGTGAACCATGGAACTATTATGGGGTTTAGATGAATATAGATTTATTATGCTCAGAAAGGCTTTACACCTACCATCTTGCCTGGTCTTCCGGGGAAAAGAACGACCAAATTCTCGTTTGGCCTAATATCGCGGGAGCGGAGCTGGGCATCCGGTTTACGGTTATCGTTTCCTGTCTAAACGTGTGTTTACATTTTTTGCCCAGCAGATGGTGTCATCTCATAAGCGAGTTGGTTAGCAAATCAACTCTTCTTAACGCACCTATAACTCACCAAATAAAATGATTAATATCGTATGTAGAAAAGGAAACTTGATCATCTCCCGAATTACATTTTTAATTCCCTTTTGTTCATCCAGCTACCAAATTACCCAAAGATAAATATCATTCAATCATTTATCAAATGTTCTATTCACTGTATCCCCATTGACATATGAAATCATGTGATATACACATTTATGTACTTATAGAACAAACTGAAGAAAGTCAACAGAACCTTAAGAATCACATAATTCGTTTTAGAACACTTTATTGTCAAAAGCATATACTGTATCTCAAAAAAGTCATCAGGTATCATAAAAAAAACGGATCTTGAGCACATTTATAATATTTGTAGTATCAAATTATGTTTACAGTCCAGGTAAGAAATAGGCATAAATTATTACATTGTATGCTCATAGTAATATAATGATATGCTTGGTCCTTATACCACTAACGCGTAGTTCACAAAGAATCCAGTATTCTCGTTTGGAATGTTAGAAACCCTCATTGAGTACTTTGAGGCCTGCCCTTCCACCCCACAAAATGTCTTTATTCCAAAGAAAACAAGCCAGGCTCCAGTTGTACTGGTTATACAAACAGGGAAAATATTTCCTTAATAAAAAAACAAACGCAAAAAAATACAAACTACACTGAGTGAAGACAGAATGTCACAGTCCATGGTTTTGTTCCCACAACACCGTTTTTATGTTTTCTCATAGGATTTAACCAGTAGAAAAGAGTCATGGGTTACATAAATGGACAAATACTGAACAAATGGAACTTGTTGTAAAATATTCACATTATTATGTTTTTGCTGTCACAAATAGTACAACAGTAAGCCAGTTTTGATCTTTGGTTTAAACTTGATTACTCAAAAATTGAGTCTTTTGATTAAAATATAGGATCTGTGTCTTTAGCACAATATACAATCCCTAGTATTATAAAAATACAATAAAACTAAGAACATTGGCAGTGAATGGTCCCTCTGAAGACAATGGCTTTAAAAAACTATAAATTAAAACAAGTCTACAATGCAGCTCATTGTGATGATTGTAACATTGGGAGGCAGTTTTTTTGCTAACATAATAAATGACCACAGAGTTTAAAAAATAACCTATGAGGACTCGAATGCATTGATCTTCTATATATGGAATGTTTCAAGCAACCCTCCTTCCCTTTCACGTCTTTCCCCTCTCACTTCCTAATAATCGGTCCCGTCGTCGGGGTACACCCGCGGCTCCTCCTCCTGGTAGCCCTGGTAGCCTTCGTCCTGGTAATCAGGGATGTACTCGCCGGCGCCGCCGGCTCCCTCCTCGCCCTCCGCCGCCTCGCCGCCTGCCGGGCAGTACTTGGCGTCATAGATCTGCCGTCCCAGGCCGAAGTTCTGGCCCTTCTGACTGGCACCCTGGTTGGAGCCCATCTGCAGGGAGGTGGTGGTGTTGTCGCACTTGTCTGTTCCCAGCTTCTGGTCGTAGATAGCACGCCTCGTACCCGGCGCGGTCATGCCGGCCTGGAGGACAACAGGGGAGGGAAGCAGAAGAAAAGTTTGTCGGGGGTTACTAGGTGGACTAGAAAAGCGACCTACAAAAAGACAAGAACCTTGATGTTCTGATGACAAGAGAAAAATTCTTGTTGGTAGCATTGCTGCCGCATTATGGAGGCTGTAACCAAGGAACCATGTCCCCTTTTCCCCTTATTGTGAACAAACCTACTGGTAGTTACCAGTCTAACCAGGATTATCACCATCCCAGACGGAACCTAAACATGCATTTATCACGTATGGCTGCAGAGGTCACTTGGTTGACCCTAAAAATATGTCTTTCAACGTGGCATGGGCACGACTGACTTGTCTGTACTTGTTTTGTAGTTGCCAGACTATAGTATAACCCTATGGTGTGTGTGGATGGTGAAGCTCCGTCAGAGGTGACTATAGTATAAGCCTATGGTGTGTGTGGATGGTGAAGCTCTGTCAGAGGTGACTATAGTATAACCCTATGGTGTGTGTGGATGGTGAAGCTCGGTCAGAGCAGTGGCGTCCGCCTCCGAGAGAGAGGGCTCGGCTCCCGGAAACCTATAGTATACATCACTACGGTGTTTTCTGCATTCATATACAACATCGTTAATTATAGCGCTTGTACACAACAACTGTACTAAAAAAGTATCACACCGTTGGGGTTGGTCGTAAGTTACCATGCGGATAACACACCCCCCCATGCCTAAAACTCAAAACACAACTTAACTACCCAACTTACAATTTTTAAATTCAGATATTAAAAAGACCACTGCTGCTCGGACGGAGGTTCACCATCCAAACACACCATAGGGTTATACTATAGTCACCTCTGACGGAGCTTCACCATCCACACACACCCCGTACTGTTTGTGTCCTGGGAGCCTTACACGCGCTCGGACACCATCATCAAAATCAACGGCTGTCAGTACACTGTGGTGTTGTACTATAAGTGTCTGCAAAGCTAAACATTATTTTGGACGTGGCTCCAACCGCTGACCAGACAGAGCTCTAAGCGTCTAAACCCAGCAGCGTCGGTCGGGATGTCCAAGTGCCTCAGAAAAGGCCCTTGGACGTCACAAAAAGAAAACCACCTGTGTTCAGAGCGGTGGAAGTAGTGTTTTGTGGAAGATTGGAGAAAACATAGGATTTTAAATATAACAGAATAACAAAATGATAAAATGGCATAAATCTATGTTGACGTTCGTATAAGACACATTACCACGATTAAAATAAAATAAAATCAATTATTTAAAAAACTTCTGGGTTCACTTGCTCTTTAAGCCTCGCCTGCAAGTCACTTTGAATAAAAGCAACTGCTGAAATTGCAAATGAAAGTAGTGCTAGGTAAGAGGCTTTTGAGGGCGGGGTCTGACAGTTCGCTGCGGGGCTGAACAACAAAATGTTGGCTAATGCTGCGTCATGGGAACAAAATGCATGAAACGCATACTTAAAACTATCACACTGTGCAAGAAACTTGGCGATAAATACAGCTTTGTCTCAACATGCCTTCCAGAGGCTCATGTAATACACGGAGCTATGGCATTTAGTCTGAGGTTGACAATATTATATGTGGCCTACACACTGTATCCTTCTCATCACAAGTACCGGAACATTGATCACAGACAAGCCTCCATAATCAAAGCCAGGTTAACCATTCCCACTGTTGTTTAGTTATGTTTGACAGACTTATTATTCTTATTTAACTTTCATCCAAAGCAACATGCAGTGAATTTCAATAAATGTCTCTAAGTAGCAGGTGGCGATCAGGGATGCCAAATATAGACTGCAGCCATTGGGGTTCCAACCTGGGCGTCAAACACCATGCTTAGGTACATTGTTGCCACTAAAAACAATAATGGATGAGGTCACTGCACCTGGCTTGCTCCCTTGTTGGTGCCCATCTGCAGGCTGATGGTAGAGCTGTCCATGGGGGCCAGGGTCTGGGACTTATGGTCGTACAGGTGTCTCCTGGTGCCGTATGCGTTCATGCCCGCCTGGCTAGCTAACTTGTTGGTTCCCATCTAAAATGAAAGAAAGGAGGAGGATACATGAGGGAGGATGGCCATAGCATGACGTACTGTATTAAAATCAGGGCAAAGTATGAAACATTAAATTAGAGAAATTATACAATTTTCATTTCATTTCATTTCAATTTCTTTATTTAAAGGACAGTGCACATTAATCTACACTTCCATAAATGTGCCAGTGTTGCCAGTGTGCTAATTTTCAACTGTAGTCCTTTGGCAAGATGTTAAGCTAGGCACAGGATGGCTAAAACGTAAAAACAAACATTTTCCCAGAGTAAACTCCGAGCCAAATGCTGTCATAGTGTATCTTCCTCCCCTATCCTATAATGCAGTCACATCTGTGACCTGTTGTGTAAACATCAGCATAACAGAGACTAAGAGTGAATCTACGAACAATAGAGCGCCTTCTTCTAGGGAACATGACGAGCATGACATATTGTTAGGCAACAGTTTCACTTGAAACGGTAAGGCACATAACTTTGCACCCACGTGTCAAATTGCACATGCACAAATTTTGAATCACATACCATTGTTGTAAACGCAAAGTACAGGTACACGGAAGGGGTTTGTATGTATGCCTGTGATTAGCAGTCTCAATGGTGATGCGTGAATACAATTGTAGCAAACCATCTGGACAAGTTAAGGAAAGTGTAGGACTCTTCGCATCAGGCCAAAGAAACCGCCACTGGCTCCATTCACAGAGTAGTAATCTGAGAGCAGAGCCAGCATGTATGTAAGTATGTACCTGCAGGCCGATGACACACTGGCCCGCCTTCATCTTCTCCTCGTCGAAGGCCCGCTCCTGTTTGTCAGCATACTTGATGCCGATGTCGACCCGGGGCTGGCAGCCCTTGGTCTTGGCCTGAGGTAGCAGAGCACAGAGGATATGTGATTCGGTACTAAACTACTAAACTAGGACTTCATTGTCCTGCAAGATTAGACCTATGTCCATTCCTAAGAATGCAGCAATATGGCTTTCGATAATATTACACGTATGAACCTTTCACCCTATTGTGTGTTCGTTTAGTATTGTTTATCTGGAAATATACAGCACAACACTTCCTTTGTTAAGTTAAGCAACCACATCAACATTTTGACGTTGAATGACTTCTCTTCTTGTAGACAGGGGAAAAGTAGTGGGAGTGGGAGTTTTGGGAGCGTCATTATGAAGATTTCTTTTTATTTCTAGAGTATTTCAGTTGTATGCTGTGATTTAATTGATAACATTATTGATAAATTTTGATCAACAGACTCCAGATGTGAGCAGGTTGAAATGTCATGAGACTTTAAATTTCATAATTTGTTATGGTTGATATGGTTGGTTGTGTTTATATTTATTCTCTATTTTGTTTTAATCTTTTTGTCTGTTCTGTTTGAATCTCACTCTGTAAAGAACTTTAGGCTGCATAGTTGTGTGAAAGGTTCTTTATAAATAAAGTGGGTTGAGTCATGTTGAGGCCCTTACGGTGAGAAGAACTCACCATATCTATTGCTGTAGACAATAATAATAATAATATTATTCCATAATAATAATAATAATAATAATACTCCAGACATGAAACCATCAGGAATACACAGCGGTTCTCACCATGCTAGCGAGCGCCAACAGTGTGGTCTGGACCTGCGTCATGTTGCCGCTCTCAAACAGATCGTTGGCCTCAAATATATCATGAGGCTTCAGGCCGTACATGGTGATGGCTTTGGTGAAGGTAGTCAGGTTCTCCAGCTGAAAACACACACACCCCAGAGGAAAACCTATTGTTACTCAAATGAACACAGAAGCCAGGAAGGACTAAGAAGATTAAGACTCGGCTTGAAACTTTAAAGACTGGATATGTTTTACAAGTGGAAAAATGAGGGTTTAGCTCTAATCCATTATATGCAGAGCAGGATCATCAGGAGGCCACCGTTTTCATATTATAATTCTGAAAGAGTAATCTGTTAGTTTTTAAAAGAGTAACTCACTTGATGCCAGTTCATGGAAGACTGGTTGATCTTTTTCACAGAGCCTGGCTGAAGTTTGTTTATCAGCCTGTTACAACGTAGGAGAGGAAAGGGAGGAACAGCAGGAGAAGGGAGGTATTCTACTGTGAGTCCATGATATAAAAAAGACCAAAGCACTTCCACTTTCTTAATAAGATGAGGAAACACTCCACACGCAGTGAAGATGATCCAAGACATGTGGGAGAGCCATCCGTGGAAAACTATGATGAACACTTACTGACAGAGTGTGACGCCATTCTTCAGACCCTTCTGGAAGTCGGGACCGATAGAGCAGCCAGTCACATCCTCGATCCACACCCTGAGCTCGTCCTCCTTCTGATGGTCATACTTCTGTGCAATCTGAAGGACCAAAAAGATTATACATACGTTTATTTGGGCGCAGGAAAGCTCTGCTTATAATATTACTAGGAATTTAGCAATAATAAAAATATATATATTGTTGACATCAGAAAGAGAATAATAATAATATGCACGTATCGCTGGAGGCTGAAGATGTCGAGATCAGTAGTTCTCAAAAGATCGTATGGCATCGTGTTGAGCAGTTTTCCAGAATAAGCCCAGAATAAGCCCAAAGCTTAGGATGATAACTGCTTCATAAGAAAAACTTTTTATTGTGCCTTGAGCCTATAATCTTCTTTTATGCTGAACTCTAAATTCCACAGTTTCCCCAGTCGTGATGTTGTGTCTAAGAAGGAGGTTGTTGTGTACGTTGTGAAGGCCTTGAGTGTAAAGACAACGACGACATGACCCAACGGAGTCCCACAAAAAGGACATCCTGTTGGCGAGAGTCCTCCATTATATCCAGAGGCTTAAGAAAGCAACAGGTACCAAATAAAAAGGTTTGCAGGACACATTTTATGAGCCTTAAGTTAACACAACACACACGGCCCCGACTTCCTCGTGAGAGCTTTATTGTTCAGTCCCATTTATTGACTTTCTCTACGAAGAAAGAAGCTGTGTGTGTGTGTGTGTGTGTGTGTGTGTGTGTGTGTGTGTGTGTGTGTGTGTGTGTGTGTGTGTGTGTGTG
>JAOPUD010000154.1:16313791-16325195 GCA_027122715.1 Trisopterus minutus | reverse complement strand
AATTGTATTAGTATTTATTTCAACTCATCGTCTGGCTTATTATGTTAAGTGCAGGCATGTTACGATTTCCTTGACAACATTTTTTTTATATTTTTTTTGTAGGGGGGGCTTTTGAACATCTTGGGGGGGCTTAGCCCCCCCCCAAAATAGCCCTAACGACGTCCCTATTGACAAGATAGATAGAGAATGTATCAATCCCCAAATCAAAAAGTGTTTAGTGCCTTGATTGCCTTTGCACCATCACTCCACTGAAGGTGATGGCAGAGAAAGCAATTAAGCGCAGCTCCAGTCAGACCGCTGGGAGACACTGAGGGAAGGCCGTTTCTGCGGGTGTGATTGCGGTCACTAATGAGCATGCGTCACTCAGAGCTGTCCTGCTTCCTGCGGCCCCTGAGCAGTGCAGTTGGACATGCACTGAGGCACCGCCCGCGTGCCTTCCAGCGTTCATCCATCCCACCCTGCACAGTACAGCTCGAGATTTCGACCAAATTTGCCAAATGCACGGGATCAAGTCAAGTGTGGCACGGTACGACTAGGAAATAACAACCTCAATTCCTGAAGAGGCCCCAGTAAAGAACAAAATAACAATCATGTACGACAAGTAGGTCATTCAACAGGCAGCTAAAGCTACTATAAAACAAAGTCGTGACGTGGATTCCCACTCTGCACAGGGCACTATGGCCACTTGTTTTGGTTTGGAAACATTGTGTTTTTACTTGTACTCAGTCTCACCTATCCAGGACTGCTGAAAGGGTCTGTCCTCACGGGAGATACTTCCTGGTATCGCGACTCAATGAAGCCTTTTCTTCTGGGTTCTTTCTTCATTGGGAGTTGAGAGAACGTTAAGGTTAAGGTTAAGGTTAAGGTTTACACTACAGAGACACGACCATCCTCAACTAGACATGTTTTTGAATATGCTGCTGTTAGAATAACATGCCTGCGTAAATAAAAGTCAACATACTGTGTGATAAGCTGTTTTTGTTATACAATTTATTTTAGTGTACTGCTTATTCAAATGTTATATTTAAATAAAAGGCCCAACTGAAGAATGGGTCTTGCTTTTAGATATGAATCAACAAAACCTGGGAGAAAGATAGGCTGAATAAACAAATACCATTGCAAGAACAATTTCCTCTTACTAACATTTAACATTTACATTTACAGTACTTCTATGTTAGGCTAGATTGTTGATTTGCTAAAATATAAGAAAAAGTAAAACATGGTGTGATTCTAATTGTAGATGTAGGAGCAGGCCTACGCCTGACGGCCCAGTCTGAAAGGAGAACAATGGCCGAAGTGTTAGTGGAGCATACATCAGGACATGTGGTGACACAAAGCAAGACAGTAACCATTGTTAGTACACAAAACACAGTGGGGTCAATTAGATAACTAGACCCGCATAAGTCCCCTTTCATTTGCTTTTACATGTTTTCTCTTGCCCCTCCTAAAAATGGTTGAAAGAATATTTTGTCATGCTTTGTACAGACGGTTTTAAGTATTACTTAGGGTTCTAGGTAGGTCCTATATGCGGTATATGAAGGCATATGCAAAGAAGTGGAAACCGCATAAAACACCCCCTTGGGACGTTTCTGAAACCAAAATCAGAAGTTACTCAAGAGGGCCATGTACGTGAATTCAAAACACACAAAATATAGATTATGCATAAATTAAACACAATTATTAATATACAATGTAAGCCTACGAACCAAGAACAGGATCCCTAAGCTGCACAGTGGTTTTCACAGAAACCTTTGGGGGGTGCGCTGGTAGGGGGTGCTAATGTGTGACAAACTCTCAACCACCCGCAGCCCACCACCCCAAACCCACACAGCTCCCTGCGATCAGGCGATGACAGACTCGGCCACCGTGTAGGGGACGGTCTTCACAGCAGAGGAGGCGAAGCAGTCGGTAGTACGGCGACAGATGAGGACACGTCTGGAGATGACCTGGGCGCAGTAGGGCTGGAGCCGAGCTGAACGACAGGACGGCGGTGTTTTTAGCGGAGCGATGGACGAGCCCAACATCCTGAGACGCCGCGGTCTGCAGGTAACCGAGCGGCCAGCAGTGCGCTTATTCTGCATACATCAACAGCAGGCCTACTACGGTTGTAACGGGAACACGTGATGTGAATGTAATATGGATGGTGGTGTGCGATAGGCTTCTCACAGCGTCTGAGAGGATATTGTGTCAACGATGCAAACATTTTTTGATGTGCATGCATGTTGCTGTTGGAATTGAGAATGGCCTCACGCCGAAGATGTCAACGTTTATCCGAGGAAGGTGTAGTGTAATGTCAAAGCGTCAAAGAGGATATATCATAGGAATGACATCCATGACAGACCAGATGTTTGTATGATTAGGTTCAGAATTTGTTGTTATTATTATGAGGCGTATTCAATGTGCTGCTTCAATTGTGTCAATGGGCTGACTAACCAAATTGCCTCCAACCAATGCGCATTTCTTTATAATTGTGAAGAATTTGGTGATTGAATAAGGGCACAACTGCAATTAATCCAATGGGAAAATACAACCGACTACAGTATTGTAGGCGTTTTGGTGAATCTCCATCCCTGGGTTGCCTTGGTGACAGGGGCAGTGAATCCCAGGATTGGCAGAGACATCCCCGTGGTCCTATGATGTGTCGAGGATGTTATTGAGAATTGTGGATGAGGAGGAGTTTTAAGACGGTTTAGCTGTTTTCTGATTAAACAAAGATTTAACTAAAACAAATAGCTTCCCTTTAGGGTCATTATAGCAAAGTGATAGTTTTACAAATAGTATTTGAAAGAGCTTACATTAAATGCTCATGCATAATATAAGGCTATTTGTATTTATGGTTAGCCTACTATGATAGTCCTTACATTACTATTGTAAAAATCCATATATAGCTTCCTTATTTTTATGTAAAACAACAGCTCTCAAGGAAAAAAACAGAACAATGAACTCAATTGGTAAACAAATTGATGATGGAAATTTATTTGGACTGCATCTAATGCTGAACTGCATGGGCATTGGTTCAATAGGAAGCAATATTCATTCAGAATGTTTTCCTTATAGAGAAAGTATACGTTAACTTTTTGCAATATACATCAGAGGAGATAATAAAGTCTTGACTGTCAATCATTTTGATCGAAATGTATCTTAGCAATGTTAGTTCCTCTTTCAGGAAACAAACATATTAAGATGATACCCATTATGTATTATGAACGTGTTACAGGATATTCTCCATACCTTTTCCAGGGTCTCTGGATTCCCACTCCTCTGTAGCGTGAGATAATTGAATTGTGAGGGAACACACACACTTCAATTAAATCTACATCTTTCTGTCCACTGTCCTCCTGTTGCCCTGAGCGCCTACCAACAACATGCATTATAAAGACCCACTTGGCTCACATGAGATCTAGGCCACACCAGAGCTAATGATCTCCCTGCTGCACGAGAACCACGGGGAAGAGGAGGCCAGAGATTTGAATAAATAATGCATAAATAATGTGTTAGATAGGGGAATGAGGCAGCAGCCTTTGACTGTTATGCTTGTTATGTTCAGGACTCAGATTATTAAGTCTTAGTTTCCCTTTACATATCACAATGCTACTATGAATATAAAAAAGTTAATCGTTTTTATCTTCTCTTATTTTTATAAACATCAAATACTGAATTGAATTTAAAGTATCTAAATATATCTTCTTCTCACACTTTTTAAAAGTCACACAAAATGTTTGTACAATATTCTTTCAAAGATATAGAAAGGTCAACCTGTTTCTTCCTGCTACACACAAAAAACAAGGACAATACTGTCGAACACAGTGTGTGTATTTTCATTTAAAATGTAAATCAATCTGAAAGGGGAAATGAGTCTTCTTGTTTAGTGAAGGCACACCTTTTTTGGTGTAAACAACAATTTGTGCGCTGATGCATCTGTGGACATAAAACGTGGACATACAGGAACGTCTTTGCAGCCTTTTCTTTATCTTCCTCATTCTCTCCCTTTCAGAAGGAGCTGAGTCTACCACGTAGAGGAAATGTGTAAGTATCTCCAATCTATTTAAACCTATTTATATCTATTCTCTCTGTCTCTGTCTGGCTGTCTGTCTGCCTCTCTCTCTCTCTCGCTCTCTCACACACACACTGATATTTGCATGGCTCTTTTCGTAATGAGCAGTGAGAGCTTTGACTGCAGCCACAAGCAGAATGTTGGATGGGTTTCACCGCCCGGACAGGTTTAACAACAAATCCTCCTCTGGGCCGGCGGTGAGATAGGGCTCAGTACAGTTTACCATCAGCACAATGGACCAGCTTTTTAGCTTGTCTTCAACAGACTGTAGGCAAACAGCTGCTTGGAACTTGTTTTTTTTATTCAACTTTATAAAGTTGATCTGATAGTTATTGATGTGATAGTCTGTGATATTGTATCATATATAGAGTCAACTAGAACATGGGAGATCTTTGAGAAAGAAGCTTTTAGATGTTGTCTTTTTTGTTTTTTCTGTTGTTGTCATTTGGCTGTGAATGTGAACGAATCACATGATTTCACAGCGTTATCACCAGTTGGGGTCCATAGTGTGGCATGTTAGCTGCCGCCATGGACACCAAGTCAAACAACCTCCAACTGAAGCAGCCTCAAGGCCCGACTTGTTATCAGAATATTCTGTATGGCACTAAAGATGCAATCAGGTCTTTAACTGACAACTTCAACACATTTTAGTGAGGAAATCTATTTATCTAAATTGGTCACCTTTGCAACCATAGCTCTACACAACTATTCAATTGAGTGTAGGGTAAATAAAGCCAAGATTAAAGAGCTATTGCTAGAAATGATAAAAGAGATCAACTGAATACTGTATAACAGGGGTTCCCAACCTTGTTTGTTCCAAGGACCGGCATATTCATAAAAACATTTGGAGGACCGGTAGTCAATTTCAATGCCTTATTTTTAAGATGCATCATTTAAAGGTGTCATGACATGCCACCAGGTGTGGTGTGATTAGCCGTTACACACCGTTTTGGAAATCTGCCCCTTATGACATCACAGGTGTGTGTGTCCCCCTAGATGTATGACAGAAACATGAGCAACGTTTGCTACAGTCCACTGGGTAGGCTGGTAGACTGATCTATCCAGCACACATCTAGGTGGACACGCCCACTTATTTACCTTATGATGTGTGGTGCAGATTTCCAAAACGGCTTGTAACGGCTAATCACACCACACCTGGTGGCATGTCATGGCACCTTTAAACAAAGGATGTGGCTTTTTTCAAGATGGTTTATTTATTCACAACAATCAAAGCAACAGCAATGAAATGATTGAGTCTCAGGCTCCTTTCAACAATGCAATAATATAAAAACTACAATTTATAAGATAAACACAAGAAAAGTCACCTGTGACAAAAATAAAATAATAATAATCATTCTTTCTTTTCTTTTTCTTTTTTTTTTATTATTTTCTGGAAAATATTTCAAGGCCCGGTTCTAACGGGTCCACGAACCGGCTGCGGGAACCGGGTTGGGAATGGCTTCTGTAGAACATGTGAACCCCATGACCGTCCCAGTACCGGTGTCTTATGACCACTTCCTCTCCCTCACTGGCCCCACCTCTCCTCTCAAGATGAGCTGCTGCTGCTGCTGACATGGTCGCATCAAGCCTGCCTCGGTGGAAACTTTCTATCACTGTACTGTTTGGGCGAAGAGATCACCCGACGACCGCCACAGCGAAGGACTAATGGCCGTTTTCTTTTTGCTTAATAACACAAGGCAAAGTGGAAAACTGAGGCGGGGATGTCAAGCCCTTTGGCGCTTTGCTGGGCTGCCCTGCCCGGGGTAAAGAGTCGCTCTGAGCCGACGCTGCACGGACTTTATCGTTTCGGACGTGGCGTGCTTCACTACCAGAAATAATTTGGATAAGGGGACAAGGAAGGGAGTGATCCGTTTATAATGATCACACTACGTTACTAGTAGAGGACGATTCGCAGTTCGGGACTCTTTGCTTTCTCCACTCCCATCATGTCCGACCAAAACCACTATTGGACGCTCTTGCCGAGCTACAAAACCAGTTTTGTAACTGGGAACATGATGAAAAGAACAAAGGGGTAAATAAAAGACCATAACCAAGTTGTAGTTATATGCACAGTATTGCATGAAGGGTGTGCTTGTTGGCCTGTATTTATTGTTATTCTGCTCCTCTGTGGGGTTGAGCTGTCCCTCCCTTGCATGGCTGGACCGACACCGATGTGTTGAACGCCTAGATCTAGTCGTGTTGTTGTGTGTTTACCCTGAACACACAGCTATACACCATGCTAACAACACCGGCTAACCTAATCCGGCTCTGGTGGTCTCTCGGTGTCAACATCAGCCTCCTGGTGTGTTGATACATCCGCCCTGTGTCTGTGGTTTCCGGACAGGAACGTGGCCCTAGTGGAGGCCGGTGTGGGGGCCCTTGTGGTGGACCCCGTTGTTGGGGCCCTAGTGGACCCCAGTGTGGGGGCCCTAGTAGCCCCCAGTGTGGTGGACCTAGTGGAACCCAGTGTTGTTGCCCCAGTTGTGGTGGACCTAGTGGCCCCCTGGGTGTGGTGGCCCTAGTGGACGCAGCAAGCAGCATGGGCTTATTGTCCTGGAGAAGCTGGCAGCTGTCTCCCACAGACCCTATGAAGGGACACAAGGTTCCACAGAGGAGGATGATACATAAACGTGTTACTGACGAATTCATACTAATGTCCCTTTGTTATGAAACAATGCACAGACTGCGCCATAGTAATTTATGCATAGTGGCAACCTGCTGGATCCCCCCCGGTTATACTGATGCTGTCCGGTGCCTAGTTTAATGTACCAGCTGAGGTAGTATACCAGTATGGTTTCGGAGATATGGCAGCACTGCAGTTGGCATATTTGTGCTTCAAAAACATGATGACTAATAGCTTAATGGAGTCTCTTCTACCGATAGACTGGATCAAACACGTCAACTCGCCAATAGTTGGCAGGCATCCATCCCCATTGGCTCTCCTCTGTAAACCCGCCCAGCACTACCTAGTTCATACTGCCTTACACTGGCACTGTTGTTCCTAGTGAAGAACCAGGACTAGTTCCATCAATGATGTGTGTGGACAACTCCATCACATGATCCTGCCGGGCACATTGTTGTTTTGATGCAATTTTCTCTGTCTCTCAAGACTCCTCCTATAAGCCAGTAGTAGCTGAATGGCTCACTCAGTGTTTATTTACTTTTCCGATGTCACAATGGTATGCCTTTTAATGAGTCTGGGTATTTTTAACTTTGTTTGTCTGCCCCAAGTCCATCTAAAGATTAGTTTGGGCCCTGGATCCCCCTGTCTGCCCCAATCTCCTCTCTCCCCTTTGGAGACCATTAAAACTTTTATTAGTTTGAGCAACTGCCTTATTATGTTTCATAATAAACTGGCATCCATGACATATCCAGGTTGAACATCACCCACATGATGGTAATGGGAAGGAAGAGGACTTTTGGAATAGATAGAAAGCAAACCAAAATAAAGTCCCGGTTCCCATCATATTTGTGCACGTTTATAGCAGAGATAGACGTATATGCATAGAAAAGACAGCTCGCACTGAATGACACAGCCAAAACAACAAACACCAGACTCCAGTACTATGAGTGAGTGTCTGTCTGTGCTTTATTGTTATTGTAAACCATATTGTGTCAACAAGTGTCCTCTCCCCCCCCCCCACTCCTCCTCCTCTCTCCATGCAGGGCTCGCAACAGTAAGAGGCGGAGTCTGGCCATCGGCACCCCGTCGCCCACACTATCACGGCCGCTGTCCCCCCTCCCGCTGGCCACAGGTACTGTGTGTGTGTGTGTGTGTGTGTGTGTCTGTGTGTGTCTGTGTCTGTGTGTGTGTGTGTGTGTGTGTGTGTGTGTGAGACAGAGATGGGTTTTAAGCAACACGGGAGTCGTCAGTTAAAGCTGATGCATAAGCAATGGACGTGGCGGCGCTAAGCCAGGCATTTTGAATTGACACAGTGTCACATGGCGTGTGGGGCCGATGGTTAAGATGGTCAGTCATGTAGGGAAAGCAGGGTTAAGACGGGTTAGCAGACAAGGAAGGGGTTGGATCATATTGGTTGGTACCGACGATGAAAGACAGTGAGAAAGGAGTGTTGTTCCTACTGACAGTGACTTGAATGAGGAACTTTAAACACATCCTGCTCATTAAGGGAAAACTTACAAGCGGTATACTGTAGACATGTCAACTCATTTCACATATCTGGATCCTTGTCAACAGTTTGATGGTTGAATGGCCGCATGTATTTTGATGGTTGAATGCTTATTTGAGGGTAACACGCCTGCTTGTGTTTGTCTAGCTGGTAGCAGCCCGGCAGAGAGCCCCAGAAATGTCTCCGCCAGCTCATCTGCCAACTTCCAGTTTGCCCGCAGGTAAGAACTGTACAAAATATGAACAAAAACAACATTGACGTATAAGTTTCATTTGAATTAAGCCAAACCAAGCAGCCAGCAGGCCTGAAGGCCTGTTGGCAGGTAGGTAGGTGGGGGGTGTACTGAGGTGGGGAGGTGGGGCTCGTGGCAGTTTGGCATCGTAAAGCCAGTTAAAGGACAGGAAGTCATTGCCCTCAGGCATCATCCAGGGCAGCCGTGATAATGGAACAACCGCAGTGAGTGTGTTCCATCCTTTCCTCGGAAGAGTATGAACAGCCGACCGTAGCTAGCTAGCTAGAGAGAGAGAGAGAGAGAGAGAGACATTGTAGTCCATAAGTAGATTTGTTTTGTATACACTTTAAGGAAGTATTATTTATAGTTAATTACTTACAATGACTTTGAGTTGCTGTGGAGTTTTATTACATTGGGCCCGCAGAGACCACCACGGAATACACCTTTAGAGACGACGGAAGGAATTTTCTTGGCACCATATTGCATGACTCATCTAAATCATTTCAGATTTATTTTTTCCGAAAGCACTGCTGTGACTGCACTTTCTAGAGCTCTACTGACTAAATTTGATATTGGATGAGAGCAGAGCCACATATTCTCTTCTAAATTGTTGTTTAGGAGTTATCTCCTTCTACGTGTGGGGATGGGGATCCAGACACGGGTCCTTAAGGACCGGCTTCCAAATTTCTAGAAACCAGAAAATCTATAAGATCCAAGCTTATCGGTACTGCTATCCAGTCTAGAGGGTCCTACAACATATTATTCTATCTCAAGAGACGAGTCGTGTCCTTTAAATCAAAACATCGGTTCACAAACATACATCACTTGCCTAAGAAATGTGTTGAATTCAAGTGAATTGCCTGCCAATCACTGTTAAACTAAACAGAGAAGAATTTAATTATTTGCTTCATTTCTCATTTGGTCAGTTGGTTGCTTAAAGTTTATAGGATTGCTGCCTGTGCATACGGTCAAAGGCTTGGCTACATTACTGGAAAGCCAAAGCAAAATGCCATTTATGCCCAAAGTAATTTCTTGTAAGGTGGGGGGGAAACACAAAATCGAATCTTAAGCCTCTCAATGTTGCATTTCGGGTAACACCAACACCCAATACCTTCAACTGACACTGACACACCACCAACGCTCTGGCGGCACAGTCCTCCTCCACTCATGGTGCAATCACCCCGATTTCATAGCAAGTCCTGTTTGTTGAAATTATATAGAATTCATATTAATCCAAAAATATCCGGTGTCATGTGAGTCCTCCATACACTCTGGCTGCCGGCTAAACAGCCTCAACAGCCGCCCTGTGAGTTTCTCTGGCCAGCTTTCTTTCTGACCTAATTAAATGTAGAAATCTGCTCCATGTTTTCTCCTTCCATTGGTTCTAAACACGGCAACATCTGAGTTTTCCAATAGGGTTATAAGGTTTTGAGTTTCCTGGATTAAAATTGGATACTTTATTTTATCAGATTTATTAGTTAACCTAGTTCCTCAAGCAGTATCATACAGCCATAATACTAAACAGTGGGGAGATTGAAATATAAGGTTAATAAATAAAGTATGCCTTCTTCATTTACCATGGATAAAATAGCCTGTACAAGACTGTAAATTACTCCTTAAAAATAATAAGCATTAACCAACACTTTAGTGTCATAATTAAATACTTAAACATGATCAAAAAATAAATCAAACAGTCAGAAACTGAGAGGTTAAACAATAAAAGGAAAAGTTCTGTTACGAATACATTGTTGTCTCGCCTTTCCATCAAATAACACAAAAGTATCAATAGCGGTATCAATAAAGACTTCGTTCGTCATGGAGTCTCCAAAATGGTTTCCATATCCCTTCAGATGAATGATCGCAATCCCTCCATCCTCAGGGGAGCATATGCATGAAGCCAGCAGGCCTTACCATTCAACAACTCACTGGAGCCTGTGACAGATATTGGATAGGAACCAGATGAGCCACGCTGCTTGTGTTATTAAAGAGGCTAATCCCCTCTGCTCGAGCACGTCATAGTTCCCCAACCAAAGTGTTCTCCCAATCTTGTTATGTCCCTTCTAATTCAACTGTAACCCTAGCCATCCACACACACGATGCGCTTCTCTCTACCCAGTACTAACCTCATCCAAAAAAGAGAAGAAAATACAATTCATGTGTGTGTGTGTGTGTGTTATTGCATCTATCCTAAGATCTAGTCAAACCAACAGGCTTACGCCCTCTTTGTGTCTCTGTTGAATCAGATGGAGGCAGGCGAAAGAGCAGGATGAGGATGGAGTGTAATATGAGTAATATGATTTGAAATTAAAAGATACAATAGGTGAGGTTGGTGGTAGACATGGGCTAGGGACAGCTATTGTTGCAGTGTGATGGAGCAGGACAGTAGCTCAGTCGGTGGGTAGCAGCTCCCTGCTGGTGGTGATTGGTGACAGACAGGACAAAACTGGCAGGAACACATTCTTGGTCACTATCATTAATCCCTACACTCTCACCCTGTATCCCTTTCTCTTCTCTCTGTTTCTCTATGTCTCTCTCTCTGTGATGTCCTCCTCCTGTAGCCAACTGGCACGCAACGAAAGGTACCACATTTTACACATCCTCTTTTATAAAAAATATATATAATTGATATTTACTGCATACATTTTCTTTTTAAAATGATGTGATACGGGGACATTAACGTCATGTACCTAAATACCAAAGTCTCAATGTTTGACTCTCTTAACAGTAAATCCTGAACCCAAAACAACACAACAAATGCATCATATCAGTGGTAGTCTTCTAGTTGTCTGACGGTGCTTTGTTCACGGTGTTGTCTGCAGAGCGGATGGAAGGCGGTGGTCTGTGGCTTCTGTTCCGTCCTCTGGTTACTGCACCAACCCACCCAGCTCCTCGGTGTCTGTGAGTACACTCAGACAACATCCTCTGTCATCCTGTCTCTCTCTCTCTCTCTCTCTCTCTCTCTCTCTCTCTCTCTCTCTCTCTCTCTCT
>JAOPUD010000154.1:16270638-16282288 GCA_027122715.1 Trisopterus minutus | reverse complement strand
GTGGTCGAGTGGTTAAGAGCACATGCCACGTACGCAGCGGACCTGGTTCGAATCCCAGTCGTCACCGGACCAGGTAATGCACTGTGTGCACTGGGGGGGAATCAAAGCTGCCATTCAAAGGCATTCCTGGAATACCTTCCCTGACACCCAATCTGCTCAGAATTTCAATCCTGTCGGGAGGAAAAAAAACAAAAAACAAAGACTCCACCAAAGAGATGTCGCACTACCGCACTGGCAAGTGTGTGTCTGTGGACCCTTGTGTTGGTGTGCATATTTGTGCGAACGTGTGTGTTGATCCTTGTGTGTGTTCTGATGCTGCTTGTGTGCAGATGCTTGTGTGCTAGTGCGTATGTTGATTGATTGATTGATTTATGTGCGTGTGCGTCATAATTCCTTTGTGTGTGTGTTGATACTTGTGTGTGTGTTTCATTATTCCCGTGTGTGGGTTGATACTTGTGTGTGTGTGTTTCATTATTTCCTTGTGTGTGTTGATACTTGTGTGTGTGTTTCATTATTCCCTTGTGTGTGTTGATACTTGGGTGCGTGTTTCATAATTCGTGTGTGTGCGTGTGTGTTGATACTTGGGTGCGTGTTTCATAATTCGTGTGTGTGCGTGTGTGTGTGTTGATACTTGGGTACGTGTTTCATAATTCGTGTGCGTGCGTGCGCGTGCGTGCGTGCGTGCCCTCTACCTTGTCAGCGGGGGTGAGCTTGGTCCAGGGCTTGTCAGCCCGGCGGTCGTAGTCGTGGGCGTGGGTGCACTCCACGTACTCGTGGAAGCGCAGGATCTTCCTGGCCTGCAGCTCTGCCACCGTGGGCCTCTGGGACAGCTGGAGGGGGGGGGGGGCAAAGGGAGGCTCATTACAAGCTCTGCAGGGAGCCAGCCCGTGTGTGTGTGAGTGAGTGTGTGTGCGTGCGTGTGTGTGTGTGCGTTTGTTTATGCTTTTCCTTTTTTACTTAACCTTAGCGAGGACGAGTGTGTGTTTATCTGACATTTATTTAACCAGCCAGATCACAAAGAAGATTTTGTGTGTATGCGTGTATCGGCGTGTATTCTTTCTTTGTGCGTGTGAGTGTGAGTGTGTGTGTGTGTGTGTGTGTGTGTGTGTGTGTGTGCGTCATACTGACCTTTCTGGTGAGCCGCCGTTTGATCTCAGACCTTTCCATCCGACGATCCGATTCGTTCTTGGCTGAGAGACAAAAAGGAGCCGGGGATCATAAATCAAAGACGCACAAGAAACATGGGAGAGAATGGACTCATGGCTCAGGGAGAAGGACAGAGGAAGGGCCGGAGCAGGAAAGGGATACGGGCTTAGAGGGCTCCCGTGACTTGGGACTTTCTGGAACACGGAGATGTGACACGAGCCGGCCTTAAATCACCAGCGTGTCTGGAAGAAGGCCGTCCATTGTTGCACACGCGTACACCCTGCCCAGGCTCTCAGGGACAGCAGAGAGAGGGGCTGTGTTTGGGGAAACTTGCTTCTTCTACTTCTACTTCTTCTTCCAGCGTGGGCGTTTTAGATTCTAAAATAAATTCTAAAAGTCATTCAAACCCATTTCTAACTTGACAGACACTAACCGAACGCAATCAAGGCCAAACGTCCCTTTGTTGGGAATTGTTGTCGGTGATTATTGCGAAGGTTTGATTGCGAGGGAACGCGAGACAAATGCACAACACCGCTTTCCGTTTCCCGCCAACAAACAAAGTCCTCGTGTCTGCGAGGACAATGAAGGGGAGTCGTCGTTTTTTTGTTTTTTTGTGCGTCTATAAAAGTTTACCGTGTATTTACTTTCACCGCACTTTGTATTAACTCTTTGCTGCCAGATAAGAAAACATTAGGACTGGGCCCTCCTATTTCCATAGGGGGGCCCTTTTCTCAAGAGTGACATTTACCCACCGACGCTTCACACAGAGCTAAATAACCAATAGACCAAGGCACTGCTGTGGGTCTCCGGAGCGCTTTCGGTATCCATTAGTGTGGCCCTGCGGCACACGGGGAGGTGGGAATAAAATAGGAATATCCACCGGCCAGGGCCAGAGCAGCCAGATAAAAAAGAGGGGCTTTCTGCATTGTTGTCAGACGGGGGGGAAGATGACCGGCCCCGGGATTCGACCTTGCCGTGCCAGGAATGAGAAAGGGATTCAAACTGAGCCGGTGAAGAGAAAACACAAAATAAATAAAAGATGATATGAATAAAAGGAGAGGAGGGGGGGAGGAAAGGGAAGAGGATGGGGGAGGGGGGGAGCAAAGGGAGGAGGATGGGGGGAGCAGGAGAAGGGAGGAGAGGGTGTGAGCAAAAGAGGCAGAGGAGAAGCGAGGTAAGATGGGAGAGAGGGAGGAAAGGAGAGAGGGAGAAAAGGAGAGAGGGAGGGGACGACCTCACCTGGGAGGATGTTCCTCTGCTCCAGCTCCTCAGCAGAAGGCCTCTGACTCAGGCGCCTGTGTGGACAAAGGGCAGCGCGTTAGAGCTCCTCCACAGACCCCCGTACTCCCGGTGGGGTCCCAGTGGTGGTGGTGGGGGTACCGTGTGAGGGCGCTGCTGATCTTGGACCGGAGGGCCAGCCACTGCTCCCGGTTCTGCCAGGCCGTGTCGTCAGGACCGTCCTGCTGGGCCTCGTGCTCCTGCCTCAGGGCCAGCGTGTCCTTCCTCCTCACGCGGCTCGCCAGTCGACCTGGGGGGGGGGGGGGAAAGAGAGAGAGAGAGAGAGAGAGAGAGAGAGAGAGAGAGAGAGAGAGAGAGAGAGTCAGCCTACCAGGTCCACACACCTTGGGGGTGGCGCGTAGTGAACAGTAAATGAGCAGGTAGAGTTAACGGTAGAGTTAACGGTAGAGTGGACGTTCACCGAGGCTCTCACGCTGCTGACCGCCTGCGGTCGTTCAGGAACTGGTCACAGCCAGTTCCAGAAACATAAATGTACTTTCCAGTACCCAACCCGATTTTAATCATTTATATTTTTCTTCATATTTGATGTTTATTAAGGACACAAAAGGGTGCTTTAATTAAGATTCAAGAGCCCTAATTTCAGCGCAATTTGTGAGACACGCCAAAAGCAATCAATCAGTGAGTGGAATGCGAGAATGAGAATGTCCGACAGCTCTGCATGAGCCAATTTAACGGACTCATTTCGGGCCAATCATGGCATGCCATCAGTGATTGATCCGGCTAATCCGTCTCCCCTGTCAATCACGTTCTGTGAAATGCCCCCCCCCCCCCCCCCCCCCCCCAAGAAAAGAAATACTCCCTACTTTTTGACACAGACCCACCAAGAATGTTCATGTTCTCCATCCTTTCACTTCATTCATTCGTCCATCGTCCGTTTCATTCGTTCTTTCATGCTTATTTGTTTCCGCTGTTCGTCATGTCTTCGCCAGGTCTAGAGAGGTTAACCGTACCGTCGATACTGCATGGACAACAGACACCAAACGTCTGAGAGAAATCCTAATCTCTCCGTCGGGCTCTCGGCTCACCCAGCTCTGTTCTGTAATGAATGCCGTTTTGAAGTTACCTGATTGTTTCAGCATATTTCCCCCAACTTGATTTTTCGGGCCTCAAGAGGTAAGGGGAAATTAGAAATATCGATGTGTGTGTTTTGCATTGGATTCCAAAATGATTTGAATGATGGCAAATAAGATATAAACTATTAAAAGTTATCAACGCATTTGTTTTGATATGATCCATGAGTCAATAGCTTTTGAGATTGTTGACGTTCCTATAAACGATTGCGTCATACGGTAAAATGTTCCACAGGTCTTGTGTCTATAAAAATAGGGTAGCATACCAACAGTATTGGCCTTTATTGTCATAATATGATCTTGAGCTCAACCTAGCAAAAATAAAAATATTTAAGAAAAAAAAATATATATATTCCATCACGCAATCTCCTTTGTGTCGGGTACCTTCAACAAACAAAACCTACAAAACCTTTCTAGAAAGAGAGAGAGAGGCTTTTTTTTCTTCTTCATACAACCAAAAAGTAACCATATTTCAAAAAGGTCTGTTTCATCCTTAACACATCTTGGGACCCTCACATCTCTGGACACCATCGCCGTCTTCATCAACGGCACATTCATACTCATACGAAAACATTTAATCTTACTTACTTTTGCATAGCAACCACCCACAGAGTTGCTTTTATCTGTGGTGAAAATGGGCCATGGTTTCATGGGGAAAGTTTCCCTGTCTGTGGCGTTGCGTCGGTCGAGGCTGTGAGTGTGACTGTGCAGGGAGGCTCACGTCCAGGGACCCAGTCTGCTGTCGGCTGTGACGCAGCAGCCTCATCCCATCCACCGCCGTCTCCAGCCCATGCCAGCGCTAATGCTCGGCAGCGCTGCCGCAGTTCGGCCATTTTTCGTGCTCCGCTTTTGAGCTGCGCTCGTGTCGACGAACCGCCATTTTGCCGTAGCATGTCTCCCTTTTTAAAATTTCCGAAAGGTCTTTAAGTGTCTGAAATTGAAATGAGTTGACTGGTTTTTAATTTCAGGTTAACTGTGAGCTCAAGGTTAATGCACATTTTTTGGGTTCATTATTTTTTCTATTCTTTTCTTTGAAATGTTCTATGTTTCTTTTAGCTAAATTTGGTCTCAATGTCCGTGTAGGTTGGGACATGATCAGTGTCCGGAACATGCGGATCCCAGAGAGAACCGAGGAGGATTAAGGGAACCGTCCAGCCGCCGCCTCTCGTGGGCCAGACCAGACCACCGGGTGGGCTTCAGCGCGTCGCGACGTCAGCGACGGAAGGGACCCTTTGGCTGGCCAGCGCTCCCCCGGACAGAGCTGTGAGGAGGCTGCTCCAATAGCACCCGGCCTGCAGGTTTTTGCCGCTTGAAGGAGCATGTTGCCAACGCTCTCCCTCTGCTCCATCGTTTGGCTCAACCGAGGCATCAAGCTGAGGAGAGCGCTCCGGCGCTCAGCGGCCAACACGGGTCAACTCTGAGGGACGCTCCTGCCACCAGGAACAGCGAACGCAGCGGCGGTACTCACCAACCACCCCGTATCGCTTTGGAAATGCTTCGAAGCTTCGGGTGACTGTATTCTCCCTCCCCTCCCCCCCACGCCTCCCCTAAGCCACCCTTCTCAACACCACCGTTCTCTGGGGGGGGTGAAGGAAAAAGAAATCCGGTCGAGCCATAAACAATAAGTGGCATTTGGACCCATAGTCAGCCATTTTATCTCCTTCCTCTCCTCTGGTGGCCATTTTGTTTCGAGCCCGCATCTTCAAAATGGCAGCAGAGGGCTTCCAGTACCGTGCCCTCTACGAGTTCACCAAGGACCAGGAGGAGGACCTGGACCTGCAGCCCGGGGACCTGCTGACGGTCAGCAAGGCCTCCCTGCTCTCCATGGAGAGCTACCAGGACGGGTGCAGCGAGCGCCCGGAGCGCCTGGGCTGGCTGCTGGGCTTCAACGAGCGCACCAAGCAGCGCGGGGACTTCCCGGGGACCTACGTGGAGTACGTGGGGCCGGTGAGGATGGGACACCCGTCCAGCCAACCCCGGTCCCAGCGGCCCCTCCCCGCCGCCCCGCGACCGGACGCATCACAAGGTAAGAGGCCGCGATCTGATCTGGTGTGACCCGTGTCAGCTCGTGACCAACGTGGTTTAGCCATGATTTGTTTTCTATTATTTTAGTAAGGCGGTTAAATGAAACAATTACGTATTAATCTAATCGTAATTTGTATTTTTTTCATATCAATCCGAATATCCTTTTTGTTTCTTTGAGTATGTTGCTGTGCTTAGATACGACTGGCACTGTGTACTTATTTATAAACTCTGCATTGGTGGCCATTTCCTTTACATTTTACTCTTCATTGTGGTAACCCCAGCTCCAGGGACATTGTGAAATATTTTTGTATTTGTTTTTGTAAACATTACAATAAGCAGGAAGCACTGAATCTTTTTACTATTTATTAATCAGTAAATGCAAATATGCAGCATTTCCCAGGAAGAATCACGCCATCGAACCCTCAACCTATGCAGCCTATTGAAGACGAGATTATGTTCCGTCCTTCCACCATAATATCCTCTGTATTTAGTGGATTCAATTATAATGGAGTTTCACTTTTTAATCCCAAGTGTAGAGCAGTGTTGCAAATGGCAGTTCACGGATGAGGGGGATTATGATAAGTGTTCGTGTCTCTGTGTGCATTTGGAGAGTTTTTCTCCTCAGAAATGTGTTTTGGGGCCGTTCGTTTTTTGAGGTTGCTTCCCTGTTCAACGATTAAAGGTGAGCTTCAATAATGTAGCTATGTTGACTAGTGGCAGACGCTTATTTCTCATGTGGGGAGAAAGGGGAACTGACTATTTATTTGATGTGAAAATATATAATTTTAACACAGTATATTATTACAATATATTTTCATTTGGATGCAACAGATTTGCATATGCATTGCATTTCCAATTATGCGTTTATTGATCAAACAGTAAGAAACACATATGCATGTGTGTCCATGACAACATATGGTATTTCATGACAGATGTTGTTTTATGACAGATTTTTATTGTTCTTCAGATAATTTGTGTGCATTTACAACATATGTTCTTCATAAAAACCTTTATTTTATTAATCTTCTGCCACTTTTTCAGCCCTTTACTACTTCCACAGTTTTTCACTTCCAAACTCCATTCAAAATGTAAACGTTCAGCTTCTTTGAAATCAACGTCTGCTGCGTTACACTATTACGCTTTTAAATGTATAATGGGATTCAATAGGGCCGACCCTTTCTGTGAGACTTTAAGTACTTACATTTTTTACCTGTAAACTTTGTTCAAACATTAAACAAATCTTCACATTTTGATATTTATGCCGATCCAGACGGATTCTAAATATTGTTTTATTTATAAAATGTCTGATGCATATTTGACCTTTGTCTCATTGACTTCCATTGAGCCCTGGCAGAGTGTGTGACCCCCGCTCTAGCCAAACCTAGCTTTACCCACAGAAACATTTTGGACATCATGGAGCACAATATATGAAAGTAGTTGATAATTCACACATAGAAACACAAAGTAATGCTTAACTATTGGGGCAGCTAAATAATTAAATGATTGGAATTATACTTTTTGGGCGTGGGCCATATATGTGTAACGACACCCGTACATATTATAATGGCTCCTGATGGGAAGTCCTCTTCACACAACAGTCTCCTCTTTTACACCATATGTATACTGAATTAACTCAGTAGTTTCAATGGACAGACGGATGGTGGACAGACGCATGGTGGACATCCACATGGTGGTCTTCTTTTACTGAGCATGACCGATTTATAATAGTCTGGTTCATAGTTTTTGAGAACAAGGCCATGTTTTGAGGCTTTGTTCTTCATTGCATGGCTGGTTGTCTGCTTCTGGTAGAAGGGCAAAACGAGGCACGCTAGGTTTCTAAATGCTAATGCTACTTAAAAACTATATTGTTTCTATCTAAACAAACAATATGTCATCTGTAAGCTGAGACACCGATTCGGTTGTAGTATGAGTAGTATCAGCTGCTATAAATTAGTATAAGCATATAAACAGTATAAGCCTTAGCATTCTGTGAGCTAAACCCAATATGTTAGATATGAATGGATTTCCAAGTTACAACCATAGATGTATGTCAAACCCATATTTCTTTGTATTATGCTCATATTGTATCATAAGAATACTACTCCTACTTTTAATTCCAATGTTACAACATATTGTCCTGATACTGTTTCATAAGAATTCTTCTACTTATCAGAGTAATATGCCTGCATATATAGGTCTATCTTACTACTTATATTACTGATCATACTAGTTGTACTGCAGGTACATACTAATCGGCCAATCATACTGCTAATAATACCAGTACTACTTATTATTCTACTACTTTACTATTTTATCACGCTTATATTATGTCGAGTCATCATCCAAATACTAGGTTTAACGAGTTTAACGATTACGAGGTTTAATCTGTAAGCCTATCACTTCAACTTTTGTCAACTATCTGAATGGTTTGTATATTTATATTGGTTGCTTACTCCATCCATCCGACTATAAACTTTTGAACTCTGTTAAATTTTTATTCAACCCTTAAAATATCACAAATCACAGCCCCTGGCACTCTAAAGCCAGTGATATAGTTTGGGGTTAGCCTTTCAGTCACACCACTATTTCTTAAGAAATGGTATTCTAGTCTTTTTTGTTGTGATGATTGTTGGAGCGGGTGATGCAATACTTTATTTTGTGAGAATGAAAATAAAGTATTATTATTATGGTTGTTATTGTTATTAATACTATTATCATGATAATAAGTATTATTTATAAACAAGAAACAGTAACTCAACCAATGACTCAAATAACAATGAAAATAAATTATTACGAAAAACCTTCAGATATAAGTGCAGGGAACCACCAGCAGAACTTCCATGGTGGATCAGAGTGGGTCAAGTAAGTTAACACTTCAATGTTAACAAAAAAAAAACACTTCAATTTGAGACAATGGTTGTTATGTCTGGGACAGTGGAGAGTATAATTAAAAGAGTACATTTAAAGCCCTGAAATGTATCACTGAGGCATCCCATGTCTCACACCGCTAAAACATGCTAATCTTAGTTAGCATGCGTGAACAGGAAATGGTATATCAGGTCCCAGAAAATACATTCACATTTCTTGACAAAGCTGAGCAAAGTGGACCGACAGACCTGGTGCACTTCGATGACTTGTGGCAGATCTGTAGCTAATAGCCTAATCGCCAGCGTCTTTGATTAAACTCCTCTTCCCAGTTGCCAATCTTGGGAGAGTTTGGGTAGGGCTTTCACTGGCCGTGACCGCACACTGACCCCCTTAATCTATACTGAAGATGCGTCATAATCCTCACCTCTATGGAAACGCAGCTTAACGAATTGATCCCTCCGTTGGACAATAGAGGGCCAATTGAGCCGCTGATGAGGCTGTCCCATCCAGGCCTCTCATTGGTCTGCCTGTGAGCCGTCGCCATGGCCCCCTGTTTGCGCCACACTTGTGACCTGTAGCACCTCCTGCCTCCAGAGTGCAGTCTGGAGAGGGTTTTATCTGCACACACAGAAATGTGGGTATCTCCTGCCGTGTATCCCTTTGTTGGCCCGTCTCCACTCAACTCCATGGCATTCTTATTGGGAAAAGGAAAGTCTGGGGGGGGGGGGGGGGGGGGGGGGGGGGGGGGGGGGGGGGGGGCAGAAGGGAGCTACAAGTACTTGAAGTGGCCATTAAATATCTTTATATATCACGAGGGTCTTAACTGTTTTGACGCCGGACCTTTAATGAATGAATTCATTTCTTGTTTCAGACTTTGAAGCATAGTGTTTAATCGTAGGGGGGGCACGTTTGAGCGCATTTTGTTTTTTGACCGCTGAAATTGTGATTATCAGTTGAGCTGATGGCAGCGAGCAACTCTATTCACTGTGGTGAATTTGGACTGTGGTACCCGTTTTAAACGCTTGGTGTATCCTTTAAATATTCATATTATCTACATGGAATCATGTTCACGAGGCCTCATTAAACCGGGGCCCTGATTCCAACTCAAACATCTCTCTGGCTTACGTTAGCCTATCTTGAGTCAGCCCAGCCTCTGAAAAGCCTCTTGTCCTTTCTTGCCAAATTTTCCCCACAAAGCCAATATTTCTATTTATTTTTTCATTCATACCTTCCCCCCCTCCCTTTTATTACCCTCAACTCCATGATCCATGTCCTCCTTGTATGGAGCTCAGAGTCACAAGTTTGCTTGGCCAAAATAGAAAAAAGGTTCTATATCCTGCTGCTCATGTGATATGTTCCAGGATGAACCCATAAATTCCTCCCCTGTCAAAAGCCATATTGTCTTCTAACTCCTCCATGGGTTCTCTCTTTCTCCCTTTTCTTTTTGACAGTTGGGCTTAGTGGCACTCTGAGCCCGCTCAGCGCCGGTGAACTCTGCTTTACCTCTGGTAGGAGGCCATTGACTATTCATAATGTACCACAAAGACGCACTGGGCTTCGTTCTAATGTATACATTTTTTAATTCACTTGTCGGGGCGGAGTAGGGTGGAATTACCAGCAATATGACTTGTAAATACTGGGAGTGGGAGTTCTGCAACAATATCACATAGGCAGATTAAGATAGCTTGAGATTTAATGGTGGCAGGGGGTGTGAGAGGGAGTGTTTGGTCCACCCAGGGAGACATCCGTATCAGTGAATGGCTTGTTGTCAAACAGAAGTCTTGTTAGGCCGTACTCCCAAGCTGTGAACGTACGTAATAGTTCTTGGCCAACTAGGTTTACAGCAACAACATTTTGTTTTACCCTGCACACTGTCAATCACTGTGCATGGGCACGCTGCGAAAATAGAAAATAAAATAGGGAAAAAACGAACAATCACAAATACTTCCTGTGTTTGGTGAAAAGTGCTGGTTTAGCAACAACATTGTGATTGTCTTTGCTGGTTTTCAATCACTGAAACCAACCCACTGCAAAAAAGACCTCATTCTACTTGTGCTTTTGTATAAAAGATAGGGTGTAAAGTGTAAAGATGAAAAGGTCACGTCAGTGTTGCTATAGAACCTGGTGGAAGTGCTTAACTTCAGACAGAGAACTTGAGGCCACAAATGTCTCCTTCCTAGGAGGACAGACGCTAGCAGACCACTTCGGCAGTTTGGGCTTGGAGTCCTGACCGCAAAGAGTTCCCATTCTGAACGAGAGCAGGACTTGGTAGAGGAGGATTGTAGATCAGCAATAGATAGGGGTAGAATATATTTGCTTCCCCTGCAGAGTGAGGAGAGCAGTGGTTTGTGTGGACCTGCATTAGATTAGCTTTAGTTTAAGTATATGTATATATATCGGTAGGATGGTCCAATGAGTTCCATAAAGCTGTCTCTATGAACAGTGGCAGGTTGGTCATTTGGGGGCCGAATACCCTTCATGTCAACATCTTTTGGGAGTCCTAAGCGTAAGTGAGAGATAATGTTACCTATTCAGATTATGTGTGCTTTTTTAAGCAGGTGATCAGCTAGAGCAATTGCTCTCTGCTCAAATGCTCTTTCCTTGCTGTCAAATGAAATAATAATAACAGTTTGTCTTCTTAACGAAAGGTAAAATATGCACAAGTGCAGGGCCTGCCTGTCTAGCTCACCACCACAGGCAGCAGAATGCCGTTTGGTATTTGTCCTGTATGAAAAAGACTCACTTTCACAAAGGTACACCCGATGAATCAGTACAGCATCGCTCCATGCAGGAATCGTGTTTGCACACTCGGTAGCACGCACACTAAAGTAATACAGCACACACGCTGAACGGCAGTGTTTGATGTGTCTGCAGTGCTAGGGTTGCTAACAGCTTCAGTCTGTAGCCACGTTGTAGCAGAGAATAGCTTTATAAAACATGTCGACAGTGTAGCGTGAGACGGTGACTGTGAATCGGCTTCATTCCCTCGGCGCCCGGGCCAAAACGTTTCTCAACTTGTGGCGCAGCAGAAATATCCTCACAGAACCCAGGCCCAGTTTGGGTTTTCCCTCCCACTCTTCCTCCCTCACTCTCTCTCTCTCTCTCTCTCTATCGCGTGTCTGTCTCTCTGTCTCTGTGTATCTCTCTCTCTCTCTCTGTCTGTGTCTCTCTCTATCTCTCTCTCTCTCTCTCTCTCTCTCTCTCTCTCTCTCTCTCTCTCTGTGTATTTGTCTTTCGCTCTT
>JAOPUD010000154.1:16163028-16173028 GCA_027122715.1 Trisopterus minutus | reverse complement strand
ATTGTGTTATTATTATAATAATTAATTGTATTCATAATAATAAATAATAATAATAATAATAATAATTATTATTATTATTTTATTGTAGTTTTGAGATTTGAAGGGAAATAACTACAACCTCCCATCAAAAAAGGGAACACGGTTAATGTTTTACTGACTGTCTTCTACTCTTGGTTACACAATGGCTTACGCTGTGCGCTTCAATCATCGATGACATCACGGCCCTGTCAGGGTTCGAGCCGTTCGGCGGAGACAAAGTCAACGCCAGCTGGGAGGCGGTGAAGGTTGGGCTCATTACTACAGAGCAGATCTGCTGTTCAGACTGAACCCTGCAGTCCCCCCATAGCGATGAGGACCTTTCATTTTATTTAATGTCCAATGTTATGAAAACAACAACGACAGCTAATTGTCGTGACCGAGGGAATCAAGGTCCTGGGTTTGATTCCTCGATCTCCACATTTTTACTCAGACTTTGTGGCCCTGCTCAGCCAGCTCCTTAATGACCCCAACCTGAATGCACTCTAAGTCACTTTGGTAAAAAGCCTCTGCTACTGCTGAGTGGAGTTCAGTAAACAACATGAGTCAGTATGGTGTTCATGAAGACGTTCTTCCTGTGTGGTGAACCGACAGGAGCTGGGGCGCTTAGGGCTCGGCCCCTCAGTGGACCTTCAGGTGCAGGAGATCCCTGTTGAATATCGGGCGGTCAAGAACCTGCTGCCATCGCTCTGGAAGCAGCATCAACCCCACGTAAGAACCTCGGAAAGGTATCAAAGCATAGCGGTTTCTCAGGATACCCGGGGGCGACAGGAACTCTCAGGAGTGTCGAGGTGCCCCCGAGCGAGACGTCTCACACTGACGGCTCCCGACGAGCCGGCTGTCGCCCTGCGTGGTTGACTTCGGCGTTGGTGTGTGAATGTGTGAATGGAATGGTTGTAAGCCGCTCTGGGTAATTGTAAATGTAGACTTCTGCCTCTCTGACGTGGCATTGTGCTGCCTCTCCCCCCGTTAGCTGGTGGTCCATGTGGGTGTGTCTGGGATCGCCACCACGGTGACTCTGGAGCAGTTGGGAAACAACCTGGGCTACAACCGCCCGGACAACGACGGCTACATCCCAGAGTGTGAGTGCTGTGTGGTGGGCGGGCCTGATACCCTCCGCTCGGTCCTGGACATGGAGGAAGTCCGCAAGAGGGTGAAGGACTCTGGCCTCGGGGTCGCTGTGTCCACGTCACAGGATGCTGGAAGGTATCAGCTTTTTGTTTCTTATTTTGCTATAGTTGAAAAAAGTTATATTTGCCATGCTTTGAGATTTAATTAATTAAGTTATTGAAATGAAATAAATACGTTTGATTCCATTTTCTGCACACAGATAACTTGAATTGACTTCATTTGAATGAAGATGCGACCCCCTATTTATTACAGATATAGAGCAAAACAATGTTGTTCTAGTTGTGTATTGGTCCCTGTAAGCCAAACGATGGGTCTAACGCGTCCCTCCTTTGCCCTGTGTGCGGCCCTCGCCAGGTATCTCTGTGACTACTCCTACTACCTGTCTCTGTACGAGGGCAAGCGCAGGTGTGCCTTTGTGCACGTGCCCCCCCTGGAGGAGCCCTACAGCGCCAAGGAGCTGGGGCAGGCCCTGCAGGCCGTGGTGACGGAGATGCTGGGGCTCCTCACCAAGGTGGAGCGGTGAAGAGAAGAGAGAAGTAACGGCACAGCTCCTGCTGCAGCACCGTGACCACACCAGACCCCGCCCCCCAGGCAGGTCTACGCGATTGAACGTAATAAAAAAAGAATACAATACTAACTATTTTGTTGTGTTGTTTTATTGTTCTCAATGGGCCTCATTCTACCAGCGGCCAGCTTAGTTCCCTACCCGGTTCAGTTCCCCCACCCACGCAGCATTTAGATCCAAGATAACCACTAAGTGAGTCCCAAGCAAAACCTTGCCAAGAGTACAAAGGTACATCTCAGAGTGTGTTCCAGGAGGAGGCATGCAGACAATCATTTATAGCACTGTTGTTGAAACTAACTAAGGATAATCAGGGAGCACAAGGCCTCAATACTTTACAAGAGCTGTTAAGATCAATGATGAGGAAAGAATGCCTCAGAAGGAGCGGTGACAATTTTCTGCTGAAAATGAGTTATTGCTGAGCTGTCTTTTAGTGGTAAGGTAAAGCAGAAGTCCTTTTTACTGGAAAGAACTTTTTACTGAATCAACCACTTCTTCTTCTGGATACTCCCAGAAGAAAACCATGGCTGACATGCGAAAACATAAACATTGTCATGAGTGGTTGACCACAAGTTCATGGAAGTGAACCGATGAGCATTGACGACCCATGTAAGCAAATAACCAATCATAATGTGTAAATGTGTGGAGAAAGGGTTGGACCAGAGTGAGAGAACCTCAGACAAAAGTGATGCTTCTGAGGACTCCCAGACGTGATGACTTGAGGCACTGCAGCCAGTCAAACCGTGGACAACAGGCAACTTTATTCTACCGTTTCTCCAAAGAGACAACAAGATTAGGGCACATATTGCACATATCTGTTTCTTGGGATTTTCCTGCAGATTGCTATGCAGTGTATTGGGTATCTATAGACAATTAAATATATCAGTACTTTTATTTGAAATTGCCTTAGAAATCCTTTGTCTCCTTTATAGCTGGTACAACTTTTTCCTAGTTGTATTTTAGAGTAAAATACAACTTTTTCCTAGAGATGCAAGTTTATCCTAGCTCCTAAAATAGAAACCCAGCGAACAACATTAAGACTCTGAACCTTAAGGGAAGAGCCATGATCCACGGACCTGGCTTTGGTGGCAAAGTACTGGGTTGTACCATACTATGTTAGCCTACATCTAGGTTGTACTGTACTAGCTTATGTAATAGAAGATGGTAACACTAAGTTGAAATGTAACAGGTTGTATTCCACTAGGTTGTGTCTTTGCTAGCGCTGCCCCATGTGTCTTTGCCTATTTCTATTCTCTCTCCACGACTCGAGACAAGCAGTCTTTGGAAGAAGCGCCATGCAGGAGCCTGTAATCAGGGGGCATTGTCATTGTCCATTGTCTAAGGTTAATCGTTTCCTCAAATGAAAACATGGCTTGTGTTCAATAAGTGGAAGCACGTACGTTGGTGCAGTTCCCCCACGCCCCAGCACTGGGAGAGACCGTGGGAGGGCCATCACAGTAGAGAAGGTGACGCTTTTTAGGGGTTGTAGCAGAACACACATGGGATGGTGGTTCCCACAACACTACTAAATGCAAGCTTTACAGATGCAAATCAGTCTAGAAAGGACAGATATAGAGGTTTGTACACTAGAGCAATTCAAAAGTAATCTTGTCTCAGGGTTTGATAGACATACTTTTCTAAAATGCCATATTAAGCTTATTGAAGAGGTTGTAATAATAATTATTAATACATTATTAATTTGACTTCATTTTATTTGATTATTAATTTCCTCACCGCCAAATGAAAATAAGATAATGTGTTTATTAACGTTAACAAACAAAGCGAAAATGATTTGGTTAATTAAAATGTTTAACCAATCCTCATTAGTATGCCATGCACCACTGGTCCACTGGTCCTCTGACCACAGCCCTCCTCCTCCGCGGGCTATCAGCCCGGCGAGCTGTGACGTCATCACTCGGAGTTGGAGCCGAGTCGGCTCCCGTCTGACGTTGTCAATCTATGATCAATGTGCCCTCATTCACCGCGTTTTTAGCAAACTAAAGCAACATCTATTCTGTAGTGATCCTGACTGGCCCCATCTGGCAACGCTGGAAGCGGAGTTGCTCGGAGGAGCGGACAGACGCAGACACCAGGGCGCACACAGAGACAGCCAGACGCAGAGGGGGGTGTTGCTTGTAAGTTGTGGTCGTCGGTTTTAACGTTGCTTGCTAACATTTGCCATACCATCTGGTGCATTTTCGAGCTATAACGTTAACCGCACATCTGGCAGTGGCTGGCTGCTCCTCAGAACTACTCGCTAGCTCATATAGCCGTGTTAGTACTGATGCATTCGTGATTCAAAAGGGCATAATCGTATTCGTCATGACACCAACCTATGGTTATTTCTAGTGTAAACTGAGGAGAAGCGGTCGGGTTTTTCCGCGCACCCGTCTGCGTGGCTGCTAGTGGCGCGTCACGACTCACGTGGGTTTGTTGTGATGAGGGAGTGGAGGGAGCAGGTGGACTGAACATGTTGGGCGGAGCAGGTGTGAGGAGCAGGTGTGAGGAGAAGGTAGGGCGGAGCAGGTGAATGGAGCCGGTTTGCTCCAAGACTCTTCCCATTCAAGCCTGTAGGTACACAAAGTCACGAAATTGATTTGGTTATTATGAGTTATTAGGTGAAATTGTGTTGTTGTAAGCAACCTGTAAAATCAGGTGGCCTCAATTGAATTTATGTTTGAGAAATAAATGGTTATTTATTGGTAAGTGATAATGTTTTGTTTTGGTCCAACTGTGGATATTGTTGGTCTAACGTATCTGTGGGATTCATGATCCTGCTTGTGTTGTCTATTGCAACACCAGCGATAAGTAGTTTTGCAATGTGTGGGAATACATCCGGATGGTTCCCTTCAGTCCCCAGGTCTCAATGAAAGAACTTCATATGAATCTAGTTTCAACAGAATAAACCAGATGACCTTGAAACCCATCAATAACCTTCAAGCTGTATGGGAATGTGTTCACTTACAGTGTAATCAGGGCTGTTTGTCCGGACACATGAACCATCTGGTGGGGGGAGGCGTGACCCTGCTCAGGGACGGGCCCCGGGGGAGGCGTGACCCTGCACAGGGACGGCCCCCGGGGAGGCGTGACCCTGCACAGGGACGGGGCCCCGGGGAGACGTGACCCTGCACAGGGACGGGGCCCCGGGGGAGACGTGACCCTGCACAGGGACGGGGCCCCGGGGAGACGTGACCCTGCACAGGGACGGGCCCCGGGGGAGACGTGACCCTGCACAGGGACGGGGCCCCGGGGAGGCGTGACCCTGCACAGGGACGGGCCCCGGGGAGACGTGACCCTGCACAGGGACGGGCCCCCGCCCGGGGGAGACGTGACCCTGCACAGGGACGGGGCCCCGGGGGCCACGCTGCTGGAGGGCAATGTCTAACACCAGGGCTCCATCCCGTGGTGCTATGCTGGTGTGACACACACACACACACACACACACACAGCATTTGGTGTTTATAAAGCTTGCTGTTGTGGATGTAGCCCAAACATTAATATCAATAATTCAACAACACCATCACGTCAGTGTAGTGTAAAGCGTTGTGACTTCCTTGTGCTTTAGAGTTCATGAGGCTCTGGGAGGACCGTCAGATCAGTAACATATCAGTGGTTGATGCAAGCCCAGCTTGGCAGAACCCAAACACGATTGTTATGAACGCCACTATGGGGAATTCACTACAGTAAGTTTGTGTGACAGATCAAGAAGAGGCTGTTTTCGTTTTCATTCATTTGATACATAAACACTTTTCAGAACCACCAGAGGGCACAATGTTTATCATAGTTACAAACAGGCAGTCAGAGCAGTGTCATCACGTTGACATTTTGTTATTTATATGTAGTCTTTTCAGTAAGCATTAATACTGCGATGAACGCTCCACTGACCTTCTTATGTAGTGAATTTAATGTGTTTAAGGTGAAAAAAACGCCAACTTGTTGCATGTAGCTACTGTTGTGTTGTGTGCAGGCAGCCGTGTGCCAGTCAGAGCAGCCTGGAGGACATCCACTGGGAGGGGAGCCGTCCCAGTGGGACGGCTCCCAGTGGGACGGCTCCCGGTGGGACGGCTCCCGGTGGCAGCCGTCCATCCAGGGCCGCTGCAGCCCGTCCTGGCCGGTGAAGACCCCCTGCGGAGCACGAGCAGCTCCGCACGCCAGGTCACCGCCCAGCAGCCCACCAACTGGGAGGTACCCACACACGCATGCACACACACACACGGGTACACACACACACACACAGGCACGCGCACACTCACGCACACGCACGCACACATACACACCGCTGTTGATACACACTGCTTACTGTATACACTGCTTAGTGTATAATCTGTACCGTTTGATATACCGGTCGGAGATCTGGAATGTGTACCAGGAGAGTTGGTGCACATGAGAATCCCGCCTCCCTTGGAGGGCTGAGAACGGTGGCTTTTATTGACTCTGGAGGACTTATGTAGCAGGTGCTTTTATCCAAAAGGACTCGTTAGTGATTCTATTTATTTCATTAATCAGGAGGTAGGGGTGAAGGGCATCTGGCTCAGAGTTGCCTTCAGGTAGTCTGCGAACGTTGGGCTTTGAACCCAGAACCTCTCAGCTGGGATTCAAACACCCAGGATAGACCCCCACGGGTCTATCCTGCCCATATTGCCCATATTATAATTTTTTTTAATGGTACTTGGTGTTGTTGTTATTGCTACATTCTTCCTCCATGAGACATTTACAGTCCACAAAAGTGTTTTATGTCTTGCCCCTGCAGACCCGGGACAACATCACGCTGAGGTTGGATCTGGGCCTCAATTAAAAACAGATGGCTTATTTCTCCATTCCCAAGATGTACTTCGGTGGTAATTCTTTGATTTGTAATCCTCATCCCCGTTGTCCCCATCATGGTTGGTCTGTCAGTGGTCCTTGGCATTTCACGACACCGCCGCCTTGACGATATGACGACATGTGATTAAAGTCCCTAACAGTGTCCTTCCACAGACTGCTGAAGGAATGATTGGGAGAAAGCCCCTTGATACCAGCTGGTTGTTAGGGCATGGCTGTGTATTGGTCGAAGACTCTCACGTCAAGTTGTTTGTTTCTCTCCCAGGCTCTGGGCCTTCTCCCACCAGAAGTTCTGCTATAGCAGAAGGACTTCTGAATCTAACATGAGTCAAAGCATAACCCTAAAAGCGTAGTCATAGCTTATCCCTTCACCCTTAAGGCCAATGTGCAGCGCTTCTGACCCGGAGGCGGGCCGGCCGGGGCACGGGATCGCTGCGGGCTCCAGAGCCGGATTCAACACATCCCGACCTTCCGACCGCCATGTATCACCAGTCACATGTCGCATCTCCACCCGTCGGACTTTGGAGCGCTGGTGGACGTGGGCGCTGGTCTGTTCAGGCACACGCTCAGCCTCCGTACCGGCGCCAGGCCGTATCTGGTGCACATTGGCCTTGACCCACTCCCTCGCCCCACTCCCTCGCCCCTACACCTCACCAGGCGGCGGTCGATTTGGGAGGAGGCGTGGACAGATTACTAGCCCCACCCTGTCTACCCGTGTTGACCTCGGCCACAGTCATGCTTACATTAGTGGATACCTGAAAAATGCTGTTATTGAAATTCACGTTGTTTGTGAGCACACCACAGCAGCACTGTGCTGTGACCAAAAAAAATAAAAAAGACAAAAGATCAAATGTTTGTTTTGTGTGACAAACAAACACGCCTTGACTGACTTACTTTTCCACTGTCAAAACAATGCCTCTTTGAATGTCTCTCTGCAAAAACCAAAAGTCTCAATGCATCTGAGCTCAACAGTCCAGCGTCCTACAAAAGAACACTTCTATTTTAATCTGGAAAATGAATTTACATCATAGCATTGTTATGCATTTTACTCTGCCAATTGGCAACCTAATAAAAACGGTTTGGGAAAGGCTGCTCTAGAAGGTTACAAAATGCCAAGGAAGAATAACTTCTAAAGCTCGGCAGCATTTCAAAACTATGAAAGATTTTCACAAAAAAAGTCAAATGCTTACTGTGTCAACAGCATCTGTCATCGTAACACCTGCTGGTGAAAAGTATTCTTTCCGTCAGTGCGTTTTCATTGTAATGCTAAATTGATTGTTGCCGTTTTAGCTCTTTATGCTGAAACGCATCATTCAAATGCATTTTACATTTGAATCAGTAAAACACCTCTACAGTCTCCTTATGGATGCAGGCTTTGTCCTCATGGGATATGAATACTGTGTGTGAATGAATACTCTCTATAGAGAACAGTCTGATTTCGTAGATCTATTATATTAATGACGGTAAATTATTATGGTCGATATTATAGTATCCTATATTTTCTGTCAAATTGAATGCAGATGAGAAGAACAGATATGCAAATTGTCGTCATATTGGGAATTTTTGTTTGTAGAGGTGGACGGCAATTTAATGTAAGCACTGACTGTTAACTGGTAACCCTGATGAGTCCAACGATTCTTTCTGGCCTTATTGAGCCTCACATTTGACTTAATATATGATCTAGGCTTTGACAATGGCACTGGTTTGACACATATGTTCGTGCTAAATCTAGATGGATGTGGTGGTATGAGGTGCGTTCCACACAGCCTTGGTATTTATAGCGTGTGTTTGCGTAGTATTGAGTGTGTGTGGGTCTTCTGTCCACAGACCGCCGGAGCTCCAGAAGCTGCAGCAGCTGAAGGATGAGAGCGGAGAGCTGTCGTCCTCGGAGGAGAACGCTGCAGAGCTCTGACACGCCGTCTCATGGTAGGCTCTAAGACCCCTACAACTACCTGACCTGTGATCGGATTTGAGCCCATGTTGCTTCGCCTTTGCTTCTACGAGTCATTGAGACGCGTATTTAAAGAAAATACGCGATGGGATAAAAATGGCTATGAAAACGAAATATTTTTTGTTCATCTTTAGGCCAATCCCCCGGTCAGCTCGGTTCCTCTCCAACGTTCGGATGTGTGTTCTGTTCTCCACCAGACGGTGTGCCTCCCCTCTCCTGTGTGTCCCCCCCCCCTCCCCCCAGGAACACTGATGTGATCTGCTGTTACGTGTGCGGGGGCCGGGGACCCCCCGCCTGGCCAGGATGCACTTCCGCTCCGTCCGGATTGACGAGACCACCCAAGGGGCCACAGGGCCAGAGGGCAGGGGGCCCCCGGCCCTGGGGGCCAGGCAGGTGTGCACACAGCCCGCGGGCTCCCTGAGGGGGTTGATGAACCACATCCTGTGTGTTAACCCCAGTGCACAGCCCCAGTACCAGGTGGGTGTGTCAGCAAGGGAGCTGGAGAGGCAGGTCATGTTATGTTCCAACCCCCAGGGAGAAAAGCCATTCAATAACGGCTGACTAGAGTTATTTTGTATGCGATGTATGATATTCAATAATTATAAATATAAAACAACAATTTAACCATAATTAAATTGTTGTTTTAGGTGCATCGTGTAAGGTTGGGCCAACTGTCACATACGTCCTCCACGCGTCAAACAGGGCAAAAAAGGGGTCGCATATTACCAGAACGTTCTGGTTTCCAACCCTATTGTAAGAAACATGGAAATGCACGGTCCCTCCCTTCTCTGCCATCATATATTTAGTTGCCGGGAGCGGTAGGTAGGGGCGGTGGGCGGCTGCTTGCTCAGTGCCTTTGCGTCGTTGCCGTCATTGTTCGTCTGATTGGCTGCCTGTCCATCTGGGTGCAGCCCCTCCAACGTGATTGGCCAGAGGTTAGAAAACCCCCTCCGGGCCGCTCTGCTTCTTCATCCTCTCGTGAGGGACTGAGGGCAGACTGGACGCCGCAGTGACGGCCAACACCTCTTCAGGTACAAAGTGGTGTTAGGAGACGGCAGGGGGCTGGGCTAGAGGGGCTGGCTGATAACTTAAGTATGTACCTCTGAAAAACAGCACTTTGACATTGACAATTCTTTGCATTCATTTAACGATTGTAATAATCTTAGACTTAGTTTTAAACTGATAATCACGTTGCACCTTTTAACTTTAACGAAACATGAATTGTACATACATAGGAAACATAGGAAATAAACTGTATGCAGTGCTTTTTGTATAAACTCTACTTTGTAGTTATTTAGAATACGATATTCTCAATCTTTGGGATCAAGTTCCGTCTTAATGCTCCGACGTAAATGTCTTCCATCCCCTGCTGACCCTGGTGGCCGCCCGCTGCCGGCGGGGCCCGTGGTGACGTGGAGGAGAGCTGCCGGGGGCGGGCCTGTCCCAGACCCAGTGTGAGTGGGGGTGGTGCCGGGCCTGTCCCAGACCCAGTGTGAGTG
>JAOPUD010000154.1:15546340-15558528 GCA_027122715.1 Trisopterus minutus | reverse complement strand
GTGTGTGTGTGTGTGTGTGTGTGTGTGTGTGTGTGTGTGTGTGTGTGTGTGTGTGTGTGTGTGTGTGTGTGTAAGAATACCAGTTGAACAAGCTAAAAATACTGTGTTTCTTCTGAAATAATTCCTGGTTCCTCTGACGTGACATTATGTAGTTGCCGTACTACTATTTGTCGTTTTTTGCTGTGAACGAGGGAATGGTCACTACTATAGCTATGGGGGAGGATTATCCACCGTCTCTACACCAAATATGAGTGCTCAATTGTACATTGTGTTGTTTCTTGTCAAACTGACACAACACCACGTGAGCCTTCTGACAGGCCGGTGTGACGTAGCAGACCGGGAAAAAACAAGAACACAGAGCTACACAGACCTACAGCGCTACACAGAGCCACACAGAGCCACACAGAGCCACACAGAGCCACACAGAGCTACACAGACCTACAGCGCTACACAGAGCCACACAGAGCCACACAGAGCTACACAGAGCTACACAGATCTACAGAGCTACACAGAGCCACACAGAGCTACAGAGCTACACAGAGCTACACAGAGCCACACAGAGCCACACAGAGCTACAGAGCTACACAGCGCTACACAGAGCCACACAGAGCCACACAGAGCTACACAGAGCTACACAGCGCTACACAGCGCCACACAGAGCTACACAGAGCCACACAGAGCTACACAGAGCCACACAGCGCTACACAGAGCTACACAGCGCTACACAGCGCCACACAGAGCTACACAGAGCTACACAGAGCCACACAGAGCTACACAGCGCTAGACAGAGCTACACAGAGCTACAGAGCTACACAGCGCTACACAGAGCTACACAGAGCCACACAGAGCTACACAGCGCTACACAGAGCTACACAGCGCTACACAGAGCTACACAGAGCTACACAGAGCCACACAGAGCTACACGGGCCGGCCACACCGACAGTCCTGAGGGCCGGGGTTAGAGCTGGAGAGCAGACTGTTTGGAGTCGTGTCCGTTTGCCATGATTTCCACAGCTGTATTATCACATTTTTTGATCTGAGGCTTTGAGTTGAAATCACATTACAGTGGGGTCATTCTAGAAGGGAGTGTGTGTGTGTGCGTGTGCGTGTGCGTGTGCGTGTGTGTGTGTGTGTGAATGTGTCAGTGTGTGTGTGTGTGTGTGTGTGTGCGTGTGTGTGTTGGTCCTAGGGAAAGAGGATTATACCTCTCCTCTGCCTGTCAGCAGATAAAATGGCGGCCGGTGGCAGTGTGTAAGCCCTGCTGAGACATAAACACAGGCTTATACGTGTGTTTCACCATCGTCCCACCCCTCCATTAGGGTGACACCGTGGTGAACTGTCTCCCCGTAAAGGTGAACGTGCTGCTCATTCACTGACCCGTGTACGCCCATATTGGATAGGCTTATTTATTTCCCAAACAAACACAAAATTAAATAAAAATAAAAGCTGCAGTTAACCGTATTCATTCAAGTAATGTCACGCTTCTAGACGTTTGGGTGGGTGGTGGAGTTTAGACGAGATGCCTCCTGGACAACCTGACGGCCAGGAGACAACTGAAACCTACTTGGCTCAGAGTTGGTTAATACCACAAAGCCTTTGTATCGTCATAGATTACACAAGATCCTTTTTAAATTCAGACTGACACATGTGGCGTGTGTGTGTTTGTGGGGGGTGGGGGGTGGGGGCTAGCAATAGCGCAGCAGATGTTGTGTATGATAAGCTGATTAATACAGAAGTTAATGTGCAGTCCAATGTCTATGCAGGACCTACGCACACGCACACACACACACACACACACACACACACACACACGCACGCACGCACGCACGCACAAACACAAGCGCACGCACACACACACATGCACAAGCACACATTTTACACATAAACATGGATATATTGAGCAGCAAGTGCGCGGTTGACAAATGGCATGACACTGGTTTGCCAGGCTGATCACTCGGCAGCCTTCAGTCTATAGATGCTTTTTAATGTTGAAATAACCTCAACACGGCTGTTAAACACTGACTGTGGTCATTCGATTGACTTTGGGTGTCGAATTTTGCAAACTGTGAGCCGCAGAACCCGTTTGTCTTATACAACAGAGTCAGTAGGCTTAGCCTGCTTAAATTGCATTGCTGTTATCGATGCATAATCTATCCATTATTAATAATCGGATACGGTTTCACCGGGTGCGCTTTCCTCATTCAGAGCACACGATGCATGCTCAATGCACGACGCATGTCAACATTTGTGCAGTGGTAGGCTATATGCACATGGAAGTGTGCGTGTGCATAGCCTCGTATCGCCGATGCTCCAGACCCACGGAGGCCTACACGTTTTTTTACTGGTCCGACATAGCGACACCAACGAGCAAACTAATAATTGTATCCCGTTCATAGGTGTTACATTCGACCAAAGTGTCCTGCGATGTGCACTGGACCCGGGGCAGACCTTGTGGCACCCAACACACGCGCGCACGCAAACACACACACACACACACACATACATTTACCCTAATGAACACAACGTAAGCGTTAGTTTATACCGTTCTCCAAGTCCAGCTGCAGGGACAGGCTCGTAGCCGTCTCGCTAGACCTCCTTGCATCCCGCATTTGTGCGGTTCTTTCGTCCATCATCTCCGGTCCCTGGCGAAAGGTACACTTGACCTTCCTCTCTGGTTAGGATACGACGGAATGTGCTGGGATGGGATGGGATGGGGTTCACATCACGGATCTACTCCCTATATGCTTCAATACCGATCAATAAAAAAAAAAATCATAATTAAAACCTAGGCTACATGACTACACGTTAGCATTCCGCGTAGATGGGACTACCATCCAGGCAAACACATCCATTGACAAGCTTCATCCACGTACTGCTGCGAACGGTGTTAGATTCGGCCCGCGGCTGTGCATCCCTTTTGCGCACGGATATGAGTCGCTGCAGCCACAGCGCCATCTTGTGGCTAGTGTCGTTCAATTCAAGAAGGGCATTTGACAGGGGTGAGTGCAAATGTTTTATTTTTACACTAATAAATACACACAATGATGCGCATTTAATAGGACCCAGTGACGGGAAAATAATAATACAGTGCAATGATAAATTACTAACTGTGACGGCGAGTATTGCATCAAACAAACTAAAAAGCATTTTTATGAAGAACATGGAACATGGCTTGTGCATTACTTGAAAAGGTGCGGGACGGTGAGGCCGTTCTCTGTGGCAAGATGGTTCACTCCCTCTCCCATGGTGCTACGGGGACTCTTGTGGGCGGGTTCTGCTCATGAGTTGCACGCTCACGTTCATCGGGCCTGCCCTACCCAGGGACTGGGTTTACAGACAGGCCGTCATTGGTCCAGACACGCCCAGCAGGAGGGACCCCCCCCAGTGGTCCATGGGGGAGAAGGGGGTCGTTCACCGTCTACAGCGCTACAGGAACTTGGGAAGGTCTTTCTCTACGGTCTGTGGGAGGAGCGGGACGGAGGGACACGTTACAACATCCACAAACCCAGCGGGCGCTGATTGACATGCCATCATTAGGTGTGGGTGTGATCGATCAGCCGCTACAAGCCAGTTTTGAAAATGTGCCACTTCTGACATCAAAGGTGGGCGTGTCCACCTAGACGTGTGTAGCTGGGATAGATCAGCCTGAGCCACACCTACCCAGTAGACTGGGTTGCTCATCTAGCCGTCATACATCTAAGGTGGCGTGTCATGAGACCTCTAAGTGAGATCCCACCGGCATTACTTTCATCAGGAAGAATAGCATTTGTTTAAAAGGCCATGGTCAGCATTTGTATAAAAGGCCATCAGCAGACTCACGATTACATCGTGCTGGCTAACATGCAAACATGTTGGACAATGGACACATGCAAAAACGAGCATCAAACGAGCAACGTCTCCAAAACACACACCTCCATCCTCATAGTCCCTCTAATCCGCCGAAAGCGATTCACTATTTTACACTAGGAGTAAAAAGTAAAACATAGGACCTTTTGGGTCAAGGACGCAGTGTAAGCCCGTCTTTACTAAGCCTATAGAGGTGAAGCAAGCCACCCGTCTTATTTCTGGACATTTTCAGTTTGTTTAATATTCCTCATGTAGCAACCGTTAATAACAACAATGCACCAATGTCCCTTTTTTAAGAGTGAGACCAGAAACACTCACTTGTGTAGGCAAGCCTTTAACGGTGACGTTTTAATAGTTGTTGTTGCGCTTCATCCCTACTACTAAGACCAAAACTCAGCCTGTCAGGACACGTCCGATCAGCTGTTTTTCGGTTAGAACTGTACTAGGTTTCAGGATAAGATGACACTGAACAAACACCCAGCAATAAGGGGATTCAGGTCCATGCTGTAACAGACGTGTTAGGGACCACGCCCTTTGATGTCCTGCCTGGACGGTTCCAGGGAAACTAGAAGTTCTTATTAGAAAGGCTGACTGGGCTCTACATGTACTGAATGGTACCACTAGTGAAATGAGACACACCTCCACATCAGTGTTCGACCACTAGAGATATTGCGAGGGTACTGCCGGTGGTAAACTCTACAATAAAATAAACAATTGTATCGATACAACTAAAATGTATAGATTAGAAATATTGTTCGGTAATGATAGTACGATGGGCTTGCAGGTTATTTCAAAAAATATCATCGCGGTGTGCATTCCATCATTGCAATGTTTTTTCCGATGGACGTTTTAGTAAATACACTGGGAGCACGTTCTTCTTAGCAGACTTTTCTTCCGACGGCTTCCTCCTGGCCTTCTGGCCATAATCACCGTGTTTAAAGTGGGGCTGGCCCCTATTTCTCCAGTCACACAACAGTGCATTCATCCATGTGTCAGCGTTTGCATATGGAGATGGTCAGCGAAAGGAGTCGATGACACCTCAGTGGTTCAGCCGTAAGCCTCACGATGACTTGCGTACTGAGTGGTAACTAAGTGAAGACACACTTACGGAGGGGTCATCTGTGGGTCCGTACCGCTTCACCACCTGCCCTTCTTTGTTGATAAGAAACTGCGCACAACAACCCAAGAACCACGGACATTAGATTAGATTAGCAAGGGTCGCACCAATAATCACGATCATGATCGTCATAAAGTTAACATGTAGATCACTCTGATTCAACTTGGGGGATGTTTACCTTGGTGAAATTCCATTTGATGCCACTGTTTTGGGGGGGGAAATAGCAATCAGTTCATTAGTTATTGAAACAAAAACAACGTGGAATAATATTATATTTTCAGCCTATTCTATAGCTGATCCTAGTACGTCTGGAAACCCAATCCCTTATTCAATAGCTGTACAGTTAAAGTCCTATTGCAGCAAAAGCATGGGCGGGGAAATATCCCAACACGGGGGTGGGAAAGCATCACTCACTTCCCCAGTAGGCCTTTGCCCTTGGGCTGGGCCTTCATCCACTTCCACAGCGGGTGGGCGCCGTCGCCGTTCACCTCGATCTTACTGAAGAGGTCGAACTTGGCATCGAAACCTTTGGCAAACTCTTTGATCTCTGCGTCAGAGCCTGGCTCCTGCGAGTGTACAACAGACGCCAGACACCAGCACACGTTGTAATCACAGGATAATGAGATACAGTAAATGACAATCATCTGATTACGGAACAGAAACAAACTTGGAAAATTTCTTTGTGCACAGTATTTAACAGAAATGTGTTTTGTAAACGCTTTCGATGGGCATTTGTATCCTAGGTCGACAGTTGTTGAACTCTTGGAAAATAACTTGCGTCACAGTCCCACGTTAACAAGATAATGTGACCTATGACACACTGCCTACTTCCCCAGTGACTCAGGTCACGAAGAAACCCTGGATGAACCTTAACTTACTCATGATAAAACACTCTAATGGGAGCAGAAAGGCCCTTTGAGCCCAATTTCATGCGGTTGCCAGTGATATGTAATGCACATTGACCAGACACCCAAGCGCCGGCGTTTCGTTTAGCCATGAAAACATACCTGCCCGCCAAACTGGTTGCAGGGGAAACCCAGGATGTGTAAACCTTTCTCAGCGTACTTGACGTGCATTTCAGCAAACTGAGTGTAGTTTACCCGAGTCTTTCCTCATTTAGAGGCTACATTGGTGATAATACATACACCACCCCTAGAGAGAGACAAAAACAAAAACACAGACAGCAGTTGACATTGGGGTAGGGTGAAAATGGCAAGAATCTACAGCTACTGCTTATGTACTTTTGCTACAGATGTCGTAAAACATCCATCAAGGTCACTTGCAAACCAAGCAAGTAGTTTTGCTCAAGTATGACTTTCCAAGTACTGTATACTATATGCAATGAATAACTAGGCAGACGTCAGTAGTTTGGTAACAGGAAAGCGGGCGTGTTGATGAAGCCGAGCCTCACTTGTATTTTTCAAGGGACACTTCGTTGCCGTCGATGTCAGTCGCGCTGAACTCATAGATGGACTTGGCGCTCTGCCAGTCTACAGCCTGGGCACACTGCGAGGACAGGGCATGAGACACACACCACACACTTGGTTAGGACTATCCTTCCTTTTTTAGAAAAACTTCAATAATGTACTTCAGAATCAACCAAAAGTCAAAAATGACCCAAAATGTCATACACATACTCGACTATGGTTATGCCTTCCTCAACGGTCAAATGACCTATAAGGAAATCTAAATACACATAAACAGCGTTTACTATTAAACGTGTGTGTGTCGATGTGTATGTCTGTGTTTTTTTTTCCACATAGTTAATAAGTATGTCGCATTCAGGTGTTAATTCGCGTATTAGCCTCATTGTTGATGCTGATGCTGGCACTAAGTTTGGCACTGAGTTTGGAAACATGGCATGTCGAAATGGTTTCTGAGGTTTAAGTGGTCCGACTTGTGGCCTTGTTGCAAAAGTGGTTAAATGGTTAAATCAGTATTCTGCCAATACATTCTGGGCTGTTAGTTTAGCCTGTGGTTTGGCTGGAAAGGATCAATCCGATCTTGCAACAGAGTCTAGTCTGGATTAAATAAAAACCGCAATTCATTGCGAAACTAGATAACGGTGCAACCAACAGTGGTTGCACGAGTTCCTGTTTCAATGGGCCTGAAAAGACGCCTGCAGACATTCCTCTAGAAAATGCAACATGCATAGAGAAGTCTGACCCGCAAAGCCAAACTAAAGACGGTCATCTCAACACACCTGCAGATGCGGTAGGTTCTCAGAAACACTTGATAAATCATTATTAAAGCATGTCACAGTTAATCATTTGTTAGTACGATAACATAGGCCTACATATATATAACGGTAAGGCCTGGTCTTTCATTTAACAAAAGAAGCATGTAATGGCAGCTAAGTAAATTACTATAATGCCATTAAGGAACGAAGCAGCTACCTAACTATAGCATATGCAATAGACACCGCTCCGCCGGAGCGCTTTGGCTGCAGCACCGCGCTTAGAAATAGAATCTGTAATATAATAGCGATGGGGAGAATGAATGAGAAGAAAAAAAATCAGCTGCTGTCTATTCAACTCTGATCACTTGTACATTGTTGTTTCATGCTGTAGTTTACCTACCATGGCTTTAGCGAACCCTCTGCCTCCCAGCAGCCCGGATACCAGAGTGGCCCTCAGCAGCCGCGACATGATGCGTGACGCGCTGCGGTCCACGTGGTCTGGAGACACGCCCACTGCCTCGTCACCGTTATCTTTATTTCTTTTTATTTTTTTTATTATTTTTTATTTATTTTATCTTTGTTGTCGTCATGTTTTATAACTCAGGCTATACGAGTCATGTTATTTCCTGGTCCCCGACGCACAAATATAAAATCTATCAATATGCAACTAAAACCACTGTAGAAAAAATGAAGCGCTATGAATGTGTGTTCACTTCTTTGGTGTTCATTAGTCTCAGTCAATCATTTCATTGCTGTTGCTTTAATTGGTGTGAATATGCCAAATAAAACAACTTGAAAACCAGCCACATCCATTGTTTTAAAATGATACAACTTAAGGCATTAAAAATGACTTCCGGTCCTCCACATTTTTTTATGAATATTCCGGTCCTTGGAACACACCTGCCTTAATCTATTCAAAACATTAGGTGTGTAGATTTAACATTGTCGACTTATGTAATTTATATTGTGTGTTTAACCTACCTGTGTGTTTAACCGGTGTTAAGAACATACAATATGAAAATATACATACATAGATACGTAAATACAGAACACAGAGATGTAAGGGTCAATAGAGCCAATAGAGGACTCTCATGGCGAGGGAGATATAAATTAATGGAGCGAATAGAAAATGTTATTTGTTATAATCGTTGGGAGAATAACCAAGTATGCGATGTAATAATAATGAGGAACTGTTGATGCAAGCTGATGTTTCAACACCATTCCAGCAGAGGGCGCTTTCTGACTGCTTTCTGCGTTAAACACGGTATAGAAATGCTTCTCAGATCAGACGCCCACCTTTTCCATATTCTTGAGTCTTATTGGATACAGGAGTTGGATTATTATTATCTCATCATTGACATTTCAGTGTCGATCTTTTTTTGAATGATCCTGTCCGGTTTTTAAATTCGCTAGGCCTACATCTTCAGATTGCCTTTCATAATTGAAGACGTTGTTATTATCATTTATGGACACTATGTGGATACGTCTATAAAGTCAGAGTGAGAGCAATGAAAGAAAAAGAAAGTGTAATATACTAGGGTTTAGGTGTGGTATAATATGTGGCCACCACAATGAACTCCATCAAAATGGAACATGAGCCTCCTACTGTTCCTCTGATGAACAGTCCTTGTTCAGACAAACACAATTGGCATGGTGACCGTTGTGCCTGAACGGCTTTGTGCAAAGTGAATCACTGATAGGCCTACTCATTTTTCTATGAACGCAATTGGCTGAAGTAGATAATCTCTAAAGTTTTAACACAGTAAGTGGTAACAGAACTTTGCACAATTTGCACAAAGGTTTTACCAGTACCGTAATAATCATCTCGAAACATCTTTATTCAGCTTCTCAACATGTAAATGTTGCGATCTTTTTTTTTCTTATCAGGTGAATGACGTTGCTCAAGTGTAGGCCTACAGCATATTTGATATAAAGGTCTACTATTCTGTATTTAAATGTCCTTGTTTGAAACGTACCATGGCCTATAGCCTACACACCTTGCCGTTATATATATATAATAAAACACCATACAATGCAATTATACCATACCGCATACCGGATGACTAATATATTCAAATCACAAGCTGCAGGTATTGCATTATTCCAGTCCGGCAAGATTTTTTATTCATGTTTATTTATAAATGGTTGACGCATATAGGCTCCATGTGCCATGCAGGCTCCACCCTGCGCTGGGTTATGGTTGTCTAGTTCCGGTCTGGGCCAATCAACAGGTGATCCACCCGTGCTGGCTCCTTCGTTGGTGGTGGTGCGTCGCGGTGGTGATTAGCCAACAGAGTCCCTAAACATCACAGGCTGTTGATGAGGAGGTGGCGCCGGTGGCATTTCCTTTTTTTATTTTTTTTATTTTTCTGGCGGTGGTAGTGGTGGTGGCGGATGTGGTGCCAGTGGTGGTGGTGGTGGAAAAAAAGTCTAATTAGGATTTTCCTTGGGATTTGATTCCCCTTTTTTTAAGTCCGCCATTTGTTACCATCAGAGAACCATCCTAATTAAACACCTTGCATGGCCAATTAAAATGTTAACAACAGGGTTCTGCTGGAAACGACATCTGCACCACAGGAGGGTATAAATGTGCGCGTGTGTGCGCGTGTACACGTAGTATCCATTTTCCCCTTTTCCATGGAAGGAGAGGTGGAAAAATGGACTCTCAATTAATTGTACATTTTCTATGTGATCTGTTGTAACTTTTTTCCAGCTGTGCATGCAGCAGCATTGACTTGAGAATCATATTCATTATTTTGATCCAGGCAATGTAATTAAGTGTTTAAACAATGGTTACAACCTTTTTTATTTTATTTCTCATAAAATTTGGTCCATAGAAATAATGTCTTTATACATCCATATATGTATATGGTATAGAAAAAGAACCGCTCCAATATTTAACAATAATATAATAATTATTATATAATCACACATCGTAATAATAATCACTCTCTATCTCTGCCTACATTTACATTTACATGCAGGGCATTTAGCAGACGCTTTTATCCAAAGCGACTTACAAAAAGTACATTTGTCATAAGAAGTGAAACAATAATCCCAGTCGGTTACAGTAAAGATGTTCATAGAACCAAGCGCCAACCCTTACAATCGCCAGGGCAACCCCATTCCTCGTATACAGCAGCGATAGCTAGCTACTGCAGATGCTACACAATTGAGTACTACGAATGAACACAACGTGCATTGAGTGCGTTCATCGAGTGCCAGGACGCACAACAGAACAACAGATCAATCCCGGGTTTGACTCCCACAATCAGACACAATCTGTCTTGGCTTGGGGTTTGCATCTTCTCCATGTGAGCTTCATCTTGGGTTTCCTCCCATCTCTATTTGCCATGAAGGTGTGAGGCATTTAAAACCCTCAGGGGGCTCTGCGAGTTCCTTTCCATGCTGTGTTTTGCGGGTGACTGCTATAAAGCAATGTGAGGGTGAACCTTTTTTTTTTGCATGCAGGTAAAACGTTCTAAGGCATCACACAGCCTTTATTATTATTACCCCTTTGGTAAACCATTTGTTACAGTTCGTGAGCCAGCCAAGTGCTTCGCCTGGTTTTAATGATGCTGGGAACCTCAGACAACTCGTGAAAACGACAGCCCGTAATGAGTAGAAAAGATGGGAGAGCGCAGAAAGACAAACAACATTCATGGCATAAAAAAAGAATTGAGTTGTTGCCTAGAAACAACCACTGTCAAACTCCCAACCAAGCTCCACCAAACCCCCCCCCTCTGCCCAGTCACCCCCACCCAGTCACCCCTGACACACTACACACACACACACTAAGGCGCACACGCACATGTGCACACACGCACGTGAACACACACGCACACACACGCACACACACACAGACAAACACACACACGTTATGCACACATACATTCATGTTGGACACACACAAACACACGCACACATACACACATTTAAATACGTTTGATGTGTACGCACACACACACACAAACACACAGAAGCACAACTGCCTGCACTATGGGAGTTAAGATCAGATGCCGTTGGAAAGTTAAGGTTATTTCTCACTGTTCCTAAGCAACAAGGGAACAAGTTTGATGTATTTTTACTCTGCCCATATCTAAACAGGAAAAGGGAGATTGAAACGCTGTAACAAATTTACCACCAAACTTTCCAATTCATCAAGAAACTTGGTTTACAGTGTTTACAGTAAACACCACAGGAAGCACGCTACCGAAGGCTTACTGAAAAATATAATGTCAATACAACCCACCAATCATCTTTACACAGAGATTTGTATTTATTTATTTGTATTTATAGGTTTACTGATATATTTATAATGAGATATGTAAGGAGGTAATTTGTATGTTTCTTTACTTTATTGGTTTGAGTGCAGCCATGTGTCATGTGTAGTACAACATGTTCAGTACTCATACAGTTTGAAGAACAGGACGGTTCTTTCAGAAAGTTCTGTCTTGTGATGTAGGAGCACGTAGTTAGACATAATAATAAGACATGCCTCATTGTAGCGTACCACGATAAACTAAACAAAAAATATGAAATATATAAATGCAAATGCATAAAAATTCTAAACTAATAATGTGTTTTTTTATTATTTATGTTGATGAAGACTATCGATGCATTTAATGAAAATAAGGTAAATCCACTTATAACATTTAATAATAGAATGTTTTGAACATTTCTATTGTCTTTCTATATATACCTGATGTTAAAGTATGACACCGGCAGGGTGAAGTTGTCCTTTCAGAAAGTGAGCTTGAGATGGAAAGAATCAGAAGAAACAGAATCGAACTCTACAAATCATTTCTAATCCCATATGGCAAAAAGATAACTCCCCCAGTTATTGATTTGGTTGACATGCACATGTTCAACCGCGTGCACGTACATGATGAAGTACTTCAATGAAAACAGATGGCAACCTATATTTACAATGGCTGAGAATCTTTTACATATTAACCTCCCACTCTGTGAAGGGTTTGGTTGGCAAGGCAACGGATTCTGCAGTCTGTTTCTTCTGACTGCAACTCAATAGTTAAGATCAGCCCC
>JAOPUD010000154.1:15293981-15312107 GCA_027122715.1 Trisopterus minutus | reverse complement strand
CCCCCCCCCCCCCCACACACACACACACACTCACACACGCAGACATGCACCAAACACCAAGCACCGCCTTTTGCTTGAAGAAGACCCATTAGGGTTGAAACGTTGCTGTGAATTTTTTATTAAATTAATATCGGAGCTTAAGCAATGCTGCAGACATTACATTTCTTTCATTCCATGCACCAAGTACCAGCCATGGCACCTGCCGCAAGTGACTAACATGTAGTTCCTCTAATGGCCTATAGGGGCCTCACAGTGAATCGATGCAGAAAGACCATCTTACTCAGCAAATAAGAAAAATGGGAATACTTTTTTGTATATTTGTTCTTTGTTTGTTTAGGATCACGGCGGGTGGTTCATCTCCTTATTATGTATTTTGAAAAGTCTGGTTCAATGTGCCGATAGGTAGATAGATATATAGATTGATAGATAGTGTTTCCTCTGCTGGTTGCAAAAATCTCCATCAATGGAGGTGGCCGTAACGTATTACCTACGGTTTCATCGGGTCCAAATTTCTACATCTGTGATTACAAAGCAGCGGTGGATGCTTCCCAATAGGAGGAGCAGGGATATTTGGGTGAAAATAACACCTAATAATCTGTTTTTAGGGACACCTCTTCCTCGTTTATTCTTCCCTGCAATCTTGTTCAGTGACTGACATAGGACATAGACAGAGACAGTGGGGCTGAGTCTCCCTGGGTGACGGGCTGTCACCCTCCATGCTCTCAGTTATTAAACACACAATGTGCAACACAATGCACCCCCCACACCGCCCCCACCCAGGTCCACTTTCTCCTGTGACCTTATTGATTTTTCGCAGACAGACCTGTGACAAAACAGCCCTGTCTCAGCCAGCAGAGACTCATTCATAGCCCAGACCCACCTGTCAGGGTCAATACATCGCACTGTCCCACACACACTGCTTCACATTGTACACACTGATGCCAGCCCCTCAGACACACACACACACACACACACACACACACACACACACACATGATGTCTCTGTTGATCAATCCGCTCTCCATCTCCCTCCCTCTCTTTTGCTTTGTTTCTCCCTAGAGCCTTACCTGTCAAATGATTTTAACTACATACACACACACACATAGTTGTCCACACATACTCTCACTGTCACATTCATAAATGGTCAGCTGTGCTTGTCCAGGCCAGAGGTATGACATGAGGAGAAGCACTTACAGTCAATTCATTGTGAGATCATTCAGACGCATGAGAGCCGAACTCCTTCTGTTGAAATCATTGAGGCAGTTTACCTCCCTTTATGCTTCTGCATACATTCCCTTTAATGAGGGGAACACAACAATCCAACTCCACTCAATGGTGAATCACCAACTGTTTTCCAATCATAGATGTCCTAACCGTTGCATGACAGGCAGGTGATTGTGTTCTATATCTTTTGTGTCACTCCCCAAAAATCTCCTATTTTCATGCTCCAAATTCACACTATTTCCTCTTCTTCCTTTCCCCTCTTTTCTGACGTTGCCGCCACAGGCTATGGTGAGTAACACCAACGGTATTATTTAGAGAGTAGTCATTTCATACTCTCTCCTGGCCATCTTCTGGTGTGTCTGAGTTATTCTGGAGAACATGTTTATGGTAATGGTAGCTCCAGCCCTGGAGGACTCACTCTTCTGATCAAAGCACCTTTGAAAGCCATAGACTTGTGCACAACAGGAAGTGATGCATTCTCCTTTCCTCTCAGTCTCTAGTTCAGAACTCCAGGAAGGCGGGCATCACGTCTGCGTTGACATCCAGCACCCTGCACAACGAAGAGCTGGTCAGTACCCCCCCACAGTGACCCTTTGATATTCCATTTGTATTCATAAACATATACATATACTGCATATATATTTACATGTGTATCTATCTGGTCTCAAATGAGCACACAAACAGCAGTTCAACTCGGTTTCAGTTAGTTTGAAATGTGTAGTACCAGGTGACAGGCGAGCTGGCTGTAGGCTTGCATGGCTGACAACACCGTCAGTGTGGGTATGTGTGCGTGAATGGGTAAATGTTAGACAATTATTGTACAGCCCTTTGAGTTGCCACTGGTTAGAAAAGCTCTGTATAAATGCAGTCCGATTTCCATTGACCATTCATCACGTCTTCTCGTCTTCCACCTCGGCAGAAGAGCCACGTGTACAAAAAGACCCTGCAGGCCCTCATCTACCCAATCTCCTGCACCACACCACACAACTTTGAAGTCTGGACGGCCACCACGCCCACCTACTGCTACGAGTGTGAGGGCCTGCTGTGGGGCATCGCGCGGCAGGGCATGCGCTGCACCGAGTGCGGGGTCAAGTGCCACGAGAAGTGCCAGGACCTGCTCAACGCCGACTGCCTCCAAAGTACGACCCCCGCATGGCTCTCTCTAATGCTACTTTTCCACTGACAGTACCAGCTCCACTCGCCACGACTTAGCGAGGCACGACTTGGTTTGGTTCCAGGCGTTTCCATCTAAAAAAGTACCTCTTCAACGTGGGAGGGTCGTAGAAAATAACCTCTTCAACGTGGGCGGGTCGTCATTAGGTTTTAAACCCGGGTGACGGGATTCCCGGGAAATCTGATAATCTGAAATCTAAAATCAAATTGACAATGACCGGCTATTGTTGATATACGGTAACGTTGATCAAGGTGAAACTCGAGGCCTGGGAAAGGAACGACTCAAAAACGATACAGCGAAGCGCTGATCCGTGTCCCCCTCGGGAGCCCGTTCGTGGACTCCACACCGGACATACACAACCACGCCGGACACACACAACCACGCGCAGCCTAACTACTAGGAAAGGAGCGACACACAAGGCAAAACGCTGATCCGTGTCCCTCTCGGGAGCCGGTGGACTACAGCCACACCGGACACAACTTAACTTTGAATGATTGTTCCCAGTGGCCAGCAGCCTGTTTATGTCACACAAAAGTACCTGCTCAGCTCGCTTGGAACCTCGACGGCGGTGGTACTAAAAAAAGTACCGGGTACTAGGTACTCGGTACTTATTCAAACAACAAAGTCGAGCTGGTACTGTCGGTGGAAAAGGGGCAAAAGGGACACGTGGCCTCCTCTCTGGCCTCCTCTCTGGCCTCCTCTCTGGCCTCCTCTCTGGCCTCCTCTCTGGCCTTCGTCGGATGGAGGAAGGCTGTTTAGTCATCGAACAGACGTCACATTTACATTGACATTTAGGGCGTTTAGCAGACGCTTTTATCCACAGCCACTCAAAATAAGTACATTTGTCAGAAGAAATAGAATCAACAATATAACGCTGTCACTTCAGTTAGTTAGGACGTTCATAGAACCAAGTGCCAAGCACCATTAATCACTAGGTTGACCTGTTCCCCATACACAACAAAGACAGCTAGGATAAAATGCTACGCAATGCTGAGTACAACTTGTGCCAGGACGTACAACATACTGTACAATATGTGCGTACATTATGTGCCAGGACGTACAACATACAATAAGTGCGTAAGAGGGGTGTGGACGGGGGTAAGGGTGGTTCAGAACCATCAGAACAGATGGTTCTGAACCACAGAACCGAACCCTCTTGAATATCCTGACTGCATGGGCACATCCGTTACAGTTAGCATATGCAGAATAAATGAAGAATGTAGAATGGAAAGTAGAAGACGAAAAAGTTTTTTTTGCGTGGCTGTTTAAAGGCTGCAGGCTGACAGCAGCTTTATTTAAAATCCCAATGAGTCTGTATCTAGTCCATCTTTGAGCTCTCTCGCTGCTATTTGGCATGCCAGGTAATCCTCTGCCTACGTCCCCTTCTTTGTTTGGTCTGTATCTCTTAGAAGGATATTAAAGCAGTTTGTCTTTTCTAGACAGCCCCTCTCCCTCTGTGTAATCTATTTGACTCTGTATTTTCCAGGAAGGCTTATGAATTATTGACTTCTTCCATGGCCTCTGCGTAGAAGCATCACCATTGTCGAAATAAATGTGTCCACGCTTACTCTGACGTTGTGATCTGCTTTTGTCAGGGCTTGGTTTGTTTTGTTTTTAAGGCAAATCGGGAAGCCATATTATGGCAGTGGTTCTCAAATGGGGGTATGCGTACCCCTAGGGGTACTTTGGAGATGGGGAAATAATTAAAAATAAAGATAGTGCAGGCCCATGTGTATCACTAAATTGTGAGTATTTGCATCCTTTTAATGCTCATTTTTACAGCGCCAAATAGAACACGCATAGATCATTTATATTAATTGTATTCTTTCTTTCTCCCAAAAAAAAAAGTTGTGCTCAGCTGAAAAGATATCTTAGAGGGGGTACACTGTCAGAACGAGTACGAGAACCACCGCTCCAGGGCACCTGATGTACGGTCTAAACGTGGAGACTTTTCCCCCTCCACTCCACCAGGGGCGGCGGAGAAGAGCTCCAAGCACGGCGCGGAGGACCGCACGCAGAACATCATCATGGTGCTGAAGGACCGCATGAAGATCCGCGAGAGGAACAAGCCGGAGATCTTCGAGCTCATCCAGGAAGTATTCGCCGTCATCAAGGCGACGCACGTCACGCACATGAAGCAGATCAAGCAGAGCGTGCTGGACGGCACCTCCAAGTGGTCAGCCAAGATCAGCATCACCGGTAAGCCATGGGTCCATGTGGTCATCGGTGAGGCGCATGTGTTCATGTGGTCATCGATGAGGCTCATGTGTTCTTGTGTTCATCAATGGGGCTCATATGTTCACGTGTTCATTGGTGAGGCTCATATGTTGAACGGTGAGGCTCATGTGTTCACGTGTTCATTGGTGAGGCTCATATGTTGAACGGTGAGGCTCATGTGTTCATGTGTTGATTAGTGAGGCTCATGTGTTGATTGGTGAGGCTCATGTGTTGATTGGTGAGGTTCATATGTTCATTGGTGAGTTTCATGTGTTCATGTGTTGATTGGTGAGGCTTGTGTATTCATTGGTGAGGTTCATGTGTTCATTGGTGAGGCTTGTGTGTTCATGTGTTCATTGGTGAGATGACATCTAAAGAAGGAGTAGGACTCAATCGTACCCGCCGTGCACCCTGCTCGGACGCTGACTGTAGCCGCTGTGTGTGTGTCTCGTCCTGGTCAGTCTTGTGTGCCCAGGGCCTCCAGGCCAAGGACAAGACCGGCTCCAGCGACCCCTACGTCACCGTCCAGGTGGGCAAGACCAAGAAGAGGACCAAGACCATCTATGGGAACCTCAACCCTGTCTGGGAGGAGAACTTTAACTTGTGAGTCAAAACGCAGATTTCAAATTGCAAATTTCGATTTTTTTTTTCTTCTGTGATTTGCGGCTAAGGTGTTTGTAGTTCTATGTTAGGACTGATAGTTTGTGTGTAGGTTAATGTTAGGACTGAGACAGTGTGTGTAGGTTGATGTAAGGACTGAGACAGTGTGTGTAGGTTAATGTAAGGACTGAGACAGTGTGTGTAGGTCTATGTTAGGCCCGGTGATGGGGGACTGATACGGTGTGTGTAGGTTTTTGTGTTGGGATGTGATGCTGGACTGACACGGTGTGTGATTGGCTGTTGCAGCGAGTGCCACAACTCCTCCGACCGCATCAAGGTGCGCGTTTGGGACGAGGACGACGACATCAAGTCCCGCGTGAAGCAGAAGTTCAAGCGAGAGTCGGACGACTTCCTGGGCCAGACCATCATCGAGGTCCGCACGCTGAGTGGAGAGATGGACGTCTGGTACAACCTAGGTGGGCGTGGTCTCCTTAGATCCAGGTTACGTCTGAGCTCACACACAGGCTGGGGTTTCTCTTTGTACTGGGAACATCTAGCCTGGCTATTGCCAGACCAAGCGCAATGGTAGATTTGCACGTTGGTCTGGGGAAGCTGCTGTCATTTTCTTCAGCATAAGAGGTGTGATCAACGGGCACTGTTAAATTGACTGTAGCTGTGTTCAAAATCGTGCCCTATTCACTCACTCACTATTCCCTATATAGTGTTTATGATATAGTGAACTATATAGGGAACAAACAAAGGAGAACTAGGACACAATGCTGAACATTTCTAAACGTCATTTGCAGTAAATGTGCCTGCATTGCATTGTGGTATACGGGAGTAAGGTATAGGGAACATTGTATGTTCACTCAAATTTTGGTGAATGAAATTAACCACTAAGAATTCGAACACCACTACAAAATGGCGAGCACCCTATATAGTGCATGATGGAGAACGATTTCAAACACAACTTGTGTACGCAATTGCTTGCCGTCGCTTCCCTGTCATCATTGTGTTAAACCAGCCAATAGCACGCCAGGGGGAAAAGCCAGCTTGGTGATTGGCTCCAGCAAAAAGGGATTGAAACTAGAAAGACATGTATTACTCTTCTTCCTCTTCCCCTTGTGCAGAGCGAACTCAATCGCCGGCAGAATGGGCAGGGCTACCCAGTCTAGGGAATATTCAAACAATCCAATAACTAGATACTGTTATTTCATTTATAAAATGGATGGAAGGATGATGGATGAATGGATTGGTGAATGCATGGGTGGTTAATAGATGGATGGATATGAACGTATAATGACATGATGATTATACTTGTTTTAAGATCTATACTCACAGTGTGTGCTCACAGAAATCTATGTTTTGTGACTGCTGATCAGTACATTGTCCTGATTTTATGTTGAGCCACGTCAAAGAAGAAAAGATTTTCTGTCACGACAGACAAAGTTTTCTGAATCTGAATCTGAATCTGAATCTGAATCTGAACCGACATCAGAACACTCAGTAGCTTCCTGCCACTGCTCATCTCGCTGACCCCATTTCTGCAATGTTTGGACGGCTTAGCCAAAAATGAAAGGCTCTGTGTTCTGACGCTTTTCTGCGCTCTCCTCAGACAAGCGTACGGATAAGTCTGCCGTGTCGGGCGCCATACGGATGCACATCAACGTGGAGATCAAAGGAGAGGAAACCGTAGCACCGTATCACGTTCAATACACCTGCCTGCACGAAGTACGCTCATTCACTCTCCATCTGTCCCTCATTCTCGCTCTTTGTAACTCTTTGAAAAAAGACACATCAAACAAGTCGGCCCCCTTGACTGTTTTATAACAGAGTGCTTCTAGAGAGGAAGGGAGTTTTTTGTGAGACTTTTGTGAGAACGACAACTCCGAGAGCAAAGCTCTTGAAAACTTTGAAATGTTTTGAACAGACAGATAAGCCAACACTGCTCAGAAAGTATTTTCCGTTCTTGGTCCATTGATGACTACTTTCCCTCTGCTGTTGCATAGAAGAGTCTGTTTTCTGTATCCCCCAACAAGTATTCAATCCACTGTGTTCATATACAGACACATCGCATTGGATGTGAACAGTGAAAAGTCTGCAGGACATGACTCTCTCTGTCCTGAACAATTCTCCTCTGTCTGCAGAACCTGTTCCACTATGTGACGGACATCCAGAACAACGGAGTAGTGAAGATCCCCGACGCCAAAGGGGACGACGCCTGGAAGGTGTACTTTGAGGAGACCCCCCAGGAGATAGTGGATGAGTTCGCCATGCGCTACGGCGTTGAATCGATCTATCAGGCCATGACGTGAGTCCCATCCTATTGAACCACTGAAACTCGGGAAATCAACCTGATGCTATTCTCTGCTTACTCACATCTAGACATTCCACCTTATCAGAAACCGTATCGGTAAATTAATGTTTCAAATTAAGACTCACATCGACTCACTGTTGTTTTACTGTTTTCCTTAAAAACTGCATGTGTAAATAATCATTGATTAAAGGATGATCAATGATTCAGATGATGATGATGGATCTGTCTGAGACTAACTGTATGGATCATCTGTCTGCAGCCACTTTGCCTGCCTCTCCTCTAAGTACATGTGTCCGGGCGTACCGGCCGTTATGAGCACCCTGCTCGCTAACATCAACGCCTACTACGCCCACACCACCCAAGCCACCAACAACGTCTCCGCCTCAGACCGCTTCGCTGCCTCCAACTTTGGGGTGAGGCACTGAAAATACAGAGAATAATCGGATTCAGCGTCAGCGGACTCCAGTGGGGCATTAACCAGCTCTGTGGTCTTCTAGGCTGTTATATAGTTGACTTATACAACCATGCGTTTGTATTATCTAGCATCTAGAAATTGTGGCATGTGGCTCATGAGGTAGAGCAGGTTGACTTGTAACCGGAAGGTTGCTAGTTCAATCCCTGGCTCCTCCTAGCTTCAGTTGTGTCGAGGTGTCCCTGAGTCAGACACCTCTAACCCTAACTGCTACCGATGAGATGGCTGTCGCCTTGCATGGTTGACTCCATTTGTTACCTCCTGTAGTGTTAATGTCTCTGACCTTGTTTGTCTCTCCATTTACAGAAAGAGAGATTCGTGAAACTCTTGGACCAACTCCATAACTCTCTGAGGATTGACCTTTCCATGTACCGGGTAAATCTCTTTGTCTTTCACTTTGTGTGGGCCTACAGCTCAACTATAAGCTCAATTTGTGATTTGACATTACGTTAGTGAAGGCACTCCTTCATATTAAAAAAGAAATAGCAAATTAATTTGTAATAATTTTTTTATACAAAGGACAGTTTCAAATTATTTTAGATGGAACAGAATCCAGAACACATGAGTAGTTGATATTGTTTGCATTAGACATGCTGTTCATATTCCTTAATAGCATTAGAAAAACAATCCTTTAATGAAGGTCCAAAAGGCCTTCCATTATCCATCATCCACTGTGCATGAAGACTTCATGAATTAGCTCTGCTATATTTCCAGGTCCCAGTGCAGTGATTCCACCGCTCTGCTCGTGTGCATCATGTCAGGCGAGCCATTTGTAAGCCTTTAGTCTCCTTGGCCTCTGTTCATTTCTGGGCCCCCTGTGGGCTCCTAATGACTCAGCAGGCAATCAGGTGGAAGCACTCTCCCCCTGCTCAAACATAACACTGTGGTCTAGACCAGCCCTGTAACAAGGCTTTCCTCTACTCCCGGGGCTTTGACAGTTTGCCAGGAAACCTGTTAATGTGTCCCTTTGCACTTTGCCATCTCCAATGAATTCCTGAAATACTCAGTAGAACTAAGTCAGCCCTTAGTGTTTATTACACCCCGGCCCCCACCACCACCCCAGCGTGTAGAAGCCAAGTCCCTCCCTCGAGTTCAGACACACGTGAATGCAGACTTCTAACCCTCTCCTCCTCTGAGATTCAGGCCGGTCTGTCTGTTCCTGCACTGTTCTCTCAGTGTTGCCCCTTGCAGCCAAGCGGGCAGATGTGCAAATGAGAATCACACCTCCTCCTCAGACACATGCGCCGACACACACGGGCACGGCACTCCCACTCCCCAGGAGGCCCGGGGGTGTTTGGCGAGAGAAAACCACAAGGATCCCGCCTGCACACACACACACACGTGCACACCGTCACGGCTACACGATGCACGCACACTCGTGCATTCACATGCACACAGGTTGCACTGGTATACACACTGCGTTTCTCTGGCCGCAGAACAACTTCCCTGCCAGCAGTCCTGAGAGGCTGCAGGACCTCAAGTCCACGGTGGACCTGCTCACCAGCATCACCTTCTTCAGGATGAAGGTACAACCCCTCCCCCTCTCTCTCTCTCTCTTCGGGTTCTCCCAATGAGAGGTTCTGTGATTTTCGACTAGCAGTTGATGGAGGAGGATTTGAACACATGTTTAGGACACGAGTCCTAAGCAAAGGTCAGGCGGGCAGGATTCAGAAGGCAGAAGGTATTTACATGCTGAGTAATGATCATCTGATTCGGTCATGATTCGTGTTTGGTGCTGAATTTTCATTAGGCTGATGACTGAAGTCAACAGTTTCGTTGACCGTGTGGAGCAAAAAGTACCTAGTTAAAATAAACCTAGGTATGTCCTTGCTTGTGACTGAGTTTAGCATGTATTCTACTTTTGCATAACTTTCTTGAAATAATTGGCAGATTATCTTCATAGCTTTTACTCTAGGCCAGAGAATGAGTGTCCCTGAAGATCCCTGCTCCTGAATCCTGCTGTCATCTGTGTTCAGGTTCAGGAGCTTCAGTCCCCCCCCAGGGCCAGTCAGGTGGTGAAGGACTGTGTCAAAGCGTGTCTCAACTCTACCTACGAGTACATCTTTAACAACTGCCATGAACTTTACAGCAGAGAGTACCAGACAGACCCGGTAAGAAATGTTGGGAGACTGTGGTGTGTGTGTGTGTGTTTGTGTCTGAGTCTTTATTCAATGCCCTCACTCCACTGTCGGCACAAAAACACCAGCAGGGGATGTTGGTTAGATCTCTTCTGTCTCTCATTAAAATATCAGTTCCATTCATGCTTTCCTCCATGCATTCCACAGTAAACCTTTATATGAACAGAGCACAGCCGCCTGATGCCCGTGCTCTAGTCAGAATCTCCTCCATCAGTTTAAACCCCTGCAGCCCACATATCCCTGTTTGCCCCGGCTTGGAAGACACTACTTTGTCTGTAGAGAACAACGTGAACAAGGCTCTGTAAAGAATACGTCATGGTGCTTCACCCTGGCTCAACACACACCCACACCAGTGTGCCTGGGTTATAATACCTATTTTTTTGTTCCTGGCCATTGTCGCCTGAAGTTTCTGGCGAACATGTGTTATTCTTGTGCTCGGTTCCTTGTCAACCTCGGCCAATGTTCTGCAGTTGGCACATTTGGTAGTGTATTAATGATGTCTCATGTTTCCTGGAATTAAAGATGTAAAAATGTGCTAAAAAACTTTATTGACTTAAAACTTTATAGATATTTTGAGGAAAATGCATGGACACAAAATGTATTTAATAGTGTTTCATGTTTCCTGGAATTAAAGCTGTAAAATGTGCTTCTTCACTCGTTCTCACATGAAGCTCCTTTGTCAGAAGACGGTGTGAGGCACGATGAGACCATTTGAGTCAAACCATTTACCAATGGTTTCACTCCACTAGGCCCAGTGTATAAATGCTACCAAGGTGACGGTTGCCATGTTGATGGTTTCAATGGACCCTGATGTTCTTGGCCCTGTGTCCCCCCCCAGGCCAAGCAGGGGGTGGTGCCCCCTGAGGAGCAAGGGCCCAGCATCAAGAACCTGGACTTCTGGTCCAAACTCATCACCCTGATCGTCTCCATCATCGAGGAGGACAAGAACTCCTACACTCCTTGTCTCAACCAGTATGTTCATGAAGCCTTCTGTATCGGGTCGCACTTTATCCAGAGGTTCTACTGGAGACACTTTCTATGTGCTCAAAAAAATAGAAGAAAAGTACTTAGTTGTGTAGCATCTTATCCTAGTGCTCTTTTTCGTATACGGGGAATGGGTTAACCTAGTGATTGTAAGTGATTGGAACTTGTTTCTATGAACATCCTTACTGTTCCGACAGCGACATATTTTACTCCTTCTTCTGACGAATGGACTTATTGTAAGTTGCCTTTGGATGAAAGCGTCTGCTAAATGCCCGAAATGTAAAAGTTAATGTAAATTATCAATATGCTGTGAAAAATATGTTGGATTTGACGCCCACCTTGGCTGAAGATGTCTGGCATTTGAACAGGTCTTCCACAGGAGGCCAGTTTTCACCTTGTGAAACTCAGGATTCTTATCGCCACTTACCCTTTAAAGCGACTCTCAAAGGTTCCACCCAGGCAGGAGAGCAGTGCTATGGGCTCCGTCCCGTCTCTGTAACAGCGTCCGGTGTGTCTCTTACCCCGTCAAGGTTTCCCCAGGAGCTCAACGTGGGGAAGATCAGTGCCGAGGTCATGTGGAACCTCTTCGCCCAGGACATGAAGTACGCCATGGAGGGTGAGGGCCGGTTCACTCGTTCACTCGAGCCTCGACAATCGCACAATCCCTCGCACAATCCCCAGGACGTGGAGCGAACCGGCGCTGACGCTTGCCCCTGTGTCTACCTTCCCCTCAGAGCACGAGAAGAACCGGCTGTGTAAGAGTGCCGATTACATGAACCTGCACTTTAAAGTCAAGTGGCTGTACAACGAGTACTGCAAAGACCTGCCCTTCTTCAAGAGCAGGGTGCCGGAGTACCCGGCGTGAGTAGCCCCAACGCACACACACACACACACACACACACACACACGTACGGGAGTGCACGCATGCACGCACACGCATACACACACATGGGTACGCACGCACACATACGTACGCACGCACGCACTGACTGACACACACACACGCACACACACCAACACACACACACACACACACACACACACACACACAGACTGATCAAACATATGTATTTTGATTCCTGACGCCTCTGTAGATGGTTCGAGCCATTTGTCATCCAGTGGTTGGATGAGAATGAGGAGGTGTCTCGAGACTTCCTCCATGGAGCTCTGGAGAGAGACAAAAAGGACGGGGTAAAACGTGTTTCACTCCTACTCTCTTATGCTCTGCGCGTCTGTTCTGCTCCTCTCTGGTCCGGCCCCACTAAGCCTCTGTGGCTTTTCCTAAATATGACCCCGCCTTTGAGTGTTTGCTTCCCCATTCTCCTCTGCCTTCACCGGGCACATCCTCTCAGTCCTAAACCTCTCCTTAGCAATTAGCTCATGAAAGGCTGGTTCTGTTGAAGCATCTACACCGTCTAACCAGGTGCATTTAAAGTGTGAGGAGTAAAGTGAGCGAGGGATACTTTTAAAGTTCTGGTGCCCAGGTCGGGGACATTCTCCTGGAGAGAGACAACATGACGACAGCAGGGTTTGGGGAATTAATGGGCTTCTTTCAGACAGATGCCGGCTCCCTTCAGTGTACAGACACCCTGGAGGAGCAGGTAGCGGCTCACCTCCAGCCAATTAGAGCACAGGCAGCCAGCCGCCAGGCAATTACCAGACAATAGACCAGGGGACTCCAGCTGCCTCTTGTCAGGCTGGCAGACAGCATGTCTGTCTGTCTGTCTGTCAGCTTATTAGGCTCCACTGGCTTAGTTAAAGTTCAGCAGCGAAACGAAACCAGACTGACGTCTAATCAAATGCATTATATGAACTGATTCAAAAAATCTGTTGCAGATCATATTATTCTTTTATTAAATTTAAGTGAAAATTTGATGTTAAAAATAATTATATTTGCATTTCTGTTGCCTAACCTCGGCACTATTGAAAAGGAGGGTCCCCCTTAACAACGCCTGCGGCTTTGTGAGACGCTGAGCCGGTGTTTTGTGTGTTCCTGAGCGGGTGTTGTGTGAACCCCTGTGTTGTGTGACCCTGTTTTGTGTGGCCGTGAGCGTGTGTTTTGTGCGTTCCTGGGCATTGTCTTGTGCGTTCCTGAGCGGTGTCTTGTGCGTTTTTGAGCGGTGTCTTGTGCGTTCCTGAGCGGTGTCTTGTGCGTTCCTGAGCGGTGTCTTGTGCGTTTTTGAGCGGTGTCTTGTGCGTCCCTGTGCGCTGCAGTTCCAGGTGACGTCGGAGCATGCGCTCTTCTCCTGCTCCGTGGTGGATGTGTTCTCCCAGCTCAACCAGAGCTTTGAGATCATCCGCAAGCTGGAGTGCCCCGACCCGCAGATCGTGGGACACTACATGAAGAGGTTCGCCAAGGTGTGTAGAACCTTCTGGATCCCCAGCTTCATGTGTGGTGAAGCAATGGTGTGAGTGAGAGTGTGTGAGTGAAGAGTTCCTATACTCACTAGTCAATGGAGGAAGATGAGTTTGTGTTTTTTGTTTAGTAAATGAGTCGTCTCTCTCCCCCTCTCTCTCTCTCTCTCTCTCTCACTCTCACTCTCTCCCTCTCCCTCTCCCTCCCCCCCTCTCTCTCTCTCATCCTCTCTCTCTCTCTCTCTCTCTCTCTCTCTCTCTCTCTGTCTGCAGACCATCAGCAATGTCCTCCTGTCCTACGCTGACATCATCTCCAAGTGCTTCGCCAACTACGTCAACATGGAGAAAGTGGTGAGAGGTGGTGGCGCCGGCCGCTACGCCCGCCCCGGTGGTGCTGCTGTTCAGCCGCTGTCAAGTCAAGTCAAGTCTTTAATATTGGCAAACGACACAAATCGTCTGGAATTAATTTTGTTGATTCGGCTCATACAGGACAGTACAAGACCACACAGGACAGTAACAACTAGTCCGACTGGACATAGACTAAAAATATCACATTAAAACTAGATATGTGCATTGTTATCAGTGTGAAACTACAATAAATAAAAGTAGCTAAGACAAAGCGCTGATGCATTTAAATACCCTGAGGAGGAGGACAAAGCTTTGTAAGCAGAGCAGATACAGAGTGTCGGTGGGCATTAAGGGCCCTCACAGCCTTAGGATAGATGCTATTTAAGAACCGGGTGGATCTGGACCTGATGCTTCTTAACCTTCTGCCTGATGGTAGAGGAGTGAAAAGGGAATGGCTGGAGCAGAGACACCCTGACTGAGGGCTTCCTGTGGTGTGTTGTCTCCTCTCCCCTCAGCCCTGCATCCTCATCAACAACATTCAGCAGCTGAGGGTGCAGCTGGAGAAGATGTTTGAAGCCATGGGAGGGAAAGACGTGAGTGGATCTCCTCCCTCTCTCGCTCCTCTCTCACTCCCCCCTGCAGTCTGTACTGCACAGCCGAGCGGAAGGAGTGTGTGTGTGTGTGTGTGTGTGTGTGTGTGTGTGTGTGCGCTTGTTTGATTTTGTGTAGAGTTTGCTTGTGTGTGAGTGTGTGTGTGTTTGCGTGTGTGTGTGTGTGTGTGTGTGTGTGTGTGTGTGTGTGTGTGTGTGTGTGTGTGTGTTTTGCTGACCTCGTTTTGGCAGTTTAATGCTTTGTTATTAGAAATGATCTGTGGGGTCCAATTAACATTTCCCAGGCAAGACACAAACCATGTGTATGTGTTTCTGTATTTATGCACGTTGGTGTGTGTGTGTGCATGTGTGTGTGTGTGTGTGTGTGTGTGTGGCGTGTATGTGTGCATGCATGTGTGTGTTTGCGTTTGTGTGTGTGTGTGTGTGTATGTGTGTGTGTGTGTATGTGTACTTATGTGTGTATACTTCAGCTGTGTGTGGAGGCGAGCGACATCCTGAAAGATCTGCAGGTCAAACTGAACAACGTCATGGACGATCTCAGCAGGGTCTTTTCTGTCAGGTACACACACACACACACACACATGCACACACACACACGCACACACATACACTCACACACTCACACCATCCCCCCCAAACCCTAACACGTACACACACAAACACACACACCCTCCCTACCCAAACACTCACACACACATACACACAAACACACACACACACACACGCACACACACTCACACACACACACAGACCCTGTTGTTAATGTGCATATGACAAATACAATGGAAACTTGAAGCGTCCTGTACTTCAGAACATGCCTGATGAACCAGACCTTGTGGCGTAGATCTCCCAGTACCTGACGGCCTGTTTGTCCCTGCAGCTTCCAGCCGCACATCGAGGAGAACGTGAAGCAGATGGGAGACATCCTGGGTCAGGTGAAGGGGACTGCCAGTGTGGGCAACGCCAGCAGCGTGGCCCAGGACGCTGACAACGTGCTGCAACCCATCATGGAGTTCCTGGACAGCAAGTGAGAGGAGATCACTTCTAGTGTCACTCTGAGCCACACGTTTGTGTGTGTGTGTGTGCGTGTGTGTGGGTGTGAGCATTTTAATGCCACTGCTGTTAAGGTTGTATATTGGAAGGAGAAATCAAGCCATCTTTATGCCCTCTACTCTATTCCTCTTCTCTCCTCTCTTCCCTCTCCTCTCTCCTCTCCCCTCCTTTCCTCTCCTGTCCTCCTCTCTCCTCTCCTCTCTTCTCCTCCTCTCCTCTCCCCTCCCCTCCTCTCCCCTCCCCTCCTCTCCTCTCCCCTCCTCTCCTCTCCTCTCTCCTCTCCTCTCTCCCCCTCCTCTCTCCCCCTCCTCTCCTCCTCTGTCTCCCCCCCGCCAGCCTCACGCTGTTTGCTAAGATCTGTGAGAAGACGGTGCTGAAGCGCGTGCTGAAGGAGCTGTGGAAGCTGGTGATGAACACCATGGAGAAGACCATCGTGCTGCCGCCGCTCACTGACCAGACGGTGAGGACACGGCCTTCCTCTTGGCGCCGCTGCACAACACACCCTGTAGCTTCACACTCCAAACGACACATGATATTCTTTCACACACCAATAAGTGAAACAACTGTTCCGGCTCGGGCAAAAAAAGAAAAGACTGGAATCAAGCCTTTATTTGGGTTCTCTCTTTTTTGCTTTGACACTTGCAAACACGTGCAGAAATGGAGACACACACACACACACACACACACACACACACACACACACACACACATGCGCACGCACACGCACGCACGCACACATGCACGCACGCACACACACACGCAGGCAGGGGCGCACACACGCACGCACACATGCACACGTAACGTGCACTGCACACAGTTTCCAGGATTGGCAATGACTCAAGACAAATTTTCTGCTCTTTTATACGGTGTGGAGTGTTGCTGTGCTACTCAACAGGAAACTAATGTGATGAGATGGTTTTCGATCTGCCTCGGTAATGATCGAAACATTAAATCATTCGGGAACATGTGTGTACACACACACACACACACACACATATACACGCACAAATATACACACTCATACATACACAAATACACATTCTTACACAGTCCTACATCTCCAACTGGCCAGAAGATAGGACAGAGGAGGTGGAAGCCATGGCAGACATTTTATGATGCAGAGATCCATGTGGGTTCTTATCACGGCGGAGACCAAATACTAAACAATGCCTTTCTGAACACGTTGCCTCAATCAACCCCCCACGTGTTAGAAAATGAAAGGATAACCGCTGAACAAACTTAAAGAGGAGTGCACCATACCATCCTAACCCCAGCTCACGGCTGCTCTCCAACATGTCCGTACTCTCTGCTATTCTGCTAGAAATACACAACGAGTGAAACTCTGCCAAGAAGTAAATAATGAAATAACTGGTGCTCATTTGACGTTGAACACATTTTGGAAAGCAGCCACTTGTTTTGTTTAGTTTTTTTTGATATATCTGTTTTTATTTGTGTGTTTAGTTATTAAGGAAAGAGCCTCATATCATTCAAGTCAACAGGAATTCAGTTGGAGGTTAGCATGTACAGGAGCAGTAGCTAAGCGTCAACATTAAATAAAGTAGGTTTATTGAAATTACATTTGGTTAATATCCGCATCACCAAGTCGTCAATTTGGCAAGTTATACAATTTTACACCCAAGGCCTACATTTATTTCACTCAATATATTTATTTTATAAATTAGGTTGAAAAGTCACAAATCCAGGGGCCAAAGACGCAAGTTGCTATGGTTACCAAAGAATAGACATCAACACACATAGCATAGCTAAGCTTTGGAACCGATCGACTGGCCCCTATGTTATTCAACACCAGGATCAATACACTAGTCGATGAATCACCGGGGGCCAGGGGCCCTTCTGTAGCTCAGCGTTGGACTGATGTGGGGCTCTTTGCAGCTTGACTGACCCTTTTCTCTGGTTGTTGTTACTATCACATCCTGCTCCCACCGTCTCCCTCCACAGATGATTGTAAGTACGGCAGTCCTGCGTGTGTGTCTGTCTGTCCGTCTACGGTGGTCAGTCCCCTGCTATATGTGGCTGCAAATCTCCCCTGTTCAGTCCCACATGCTCCCCGAAAACCCTGACCCAAACGGGCCTGTCCTGTACCTCTTTTCTCCTCTCTTCTCCTCTTCCCTCCTCTCTTCTGTCCACTTCCTTCTCTATTCTCCTCTTCCCCTCTTCTCTCCTCTCTTCTCCTTCCTCCTGCCCTCTCTCGTCCACCACACCCCCTTGTTTGCCTCCACCTCCGTCTCTCCACATGGAGGCAGAAGCATGGTGCATTCCTGACTGGTATTGATAGGTCCCTCCTCCTCCTCCTCCTCTTCCTCCTCCTCCTCCTCCTTCTCCCTCTCCTCTTCCTCCTCCTCCTCCTCCTCCTCCTTCTCGACAACCCTCCCCACCAATCAGATGCCTCTCCTCACTCTCTCTCGCTCTCTTTTCCTGAACACATTCCTGATCCAGGAAGTGGTTTCCTCACGACAGCGATTGTGATTGGCCTTGTCGTTCCTCCTCCTTCTTCCTCTTCCTCTTCTCCTTGCATTGTGCCCTTCTCAAGCGGGGGGACTCTGACCTCTGGGTGGCTTGGTTTCTTGGTGTCCTGACCCCCCCCCCTCTCTAGCCTCCACCCCATCTCCCCC
>JAOPUD010000154.1:15095312-15110448 GCA_027122715.1 Trisopterus minutus | reverse complement strand
GCGCCCCCCCCCCCCCCCCCCCCCCCCCGTTACATAAGGACCGAAGGGGGACAAGGACATGGGCTAAATCACAGCTCTCCAGCCACAGGCTTCTTAGCTTTATATTCTTCATTTTCTTTTTAAAGACAGTGTTGTTGTGGTCACCTTGTCCTTGAATTCTTCCTTACGTTGCTGTGGCCTGAAACTTGCGGTGTTTACTTAGCATAACGACTAGGAAAAGGTGGCCACTAGGATACCTCGCACAAGGAACTTTAATGGAAAGTTCATATTTAGGAGGGGCATTTGTTTTTGTGTATGAGTGGCTCCGTTTGTTTTTGGAACTATACACGGCCACCAGCCAATAGCAGACGGACTGGACCATTTGGCAGGTAAAGCAGGGGTGCAAATTATGTGACTTTTCCAGTCAAACTGTCAAAATTCTACAGGATAAATGTCGACATGTATACACATAGCCACTGAACAATAGGGTCAGTTTGTGCGTCTGGTTAAGTCAATAATAATGCATTCATTGTTCAGGTGGGAATTGTGAACGCATCCCATACAAATAGTGCATGTGTCAAACAATGGGGAATCCCGTGGTTCAGTCTACAGAGGGCATTCCCACCTGTCACTGCACACTGCAGGCCACAGTGTGCAACAGTGTGTGATTTATGTAACGATTCGTTTGAAAGTTAAGACGCAAACAAACTTGACTCCTTTTAGACAAATGCCGTGTCATAATATATGTGAGTCATCACCATCTCCCACCAGCTAAGCCTGTTTACCAGGATTTAAAGCCCCTCTTCAGAAAGCCAACAGGCTCCCATCATCCCCGACGTTGAGCTACTGTAGCAAAATCCTTAATCCTAATTGTGCGTTCACGGTCTGTTTATACATTGCCTTGAGACATGAGCGGTGCTGACTGTGTTCCTAAATTCAGATCATGACGTGCAGGAGGACCTCTGCCTATTTCTCTATGATCCTGTCGATTACTGCAAACGTTTCTGACATGCGGCTGGCCAGTTATTGACGCCAAGGTCACCATTTTGTTAAGGTCACCATTCCGTTGAGGTCATACGTAGCTATATTACGCAGCTATACAGAATTGAATTGAATTCACATCCTTATAGCCGTTGTCTTGTTCTCGAACAGGTGTATGAATAATACATGCTTCTTGAGTAGTGCCCTATTGCGAAACGGATTTTTTTTTTTTTGAGTTGCAATCAAACCAACACCGGCCTGTTGATCTATCTGTACACGTGCGTGCTCTGCTCGCTGATATTCTTGACAGTAGCGCCCTCTAGTGGCGATCTCTAGAATAACACATAACAGCGTCTGCCCTCTGACAATGTCACGCATGTCAACAGTTGAGTACATGCTCTATCTTCCACATTAGGTTGTTACGTAGTTAATAAATAAAAAAAAATGACTGCAATTGTAATCTTTTTCTGTCCGGTGATAAATATCAGGATACAAAGCTACATTTTAACCAAGCTTGTAACTTATAACGCCAGTACAAGTTGCACCCCTCCCCTATAGCCCTCCTCTGAGCCCCGTCGTTGTAAAGCTGTGAAACACTCCGTGTCCACATGCCAATGGTGCCTCTGTGAAATCCTGTGAATGACAGGCAGTGCTTTTGTTTTTTTCTCATCCTCCACCACCTGTGCTTGGCTATCAGGCCATTCAGAGAGAATGACTTAGCAGCCCAATCAGACTGCTGCTGGCTGATAGACAAGGGGCTTCCAGACAAGGCATGAGCGACCCCTGATGAAGAACCGGGTAAGTATTCTTTCTCTGTCCTAACTGATAGTTATATGCTGCGTTATGATAATTGCAAGCCTTTATCGCGGCTCTAACAATAGATGTAGCCTGCACTGTGATGCAGTTCCAACCATAGCTTTTTTTTCACATCTATTTATAGGCCTGTGCAACATTAGCTCAAGAGTCCCATCGAATATGTCATCGGATATGCCATCGAATGAGCAGCAGCAATTGTTGCTGGTTTTACTGGATTTAAATATTATGCTAGTTCGTTGATCGTTGTAGTATTGCAAGTTTTTATCTTTTTATTGAATATTATACCGGTTTTATTTGGTACAAAACTATGTGTTGATGTGAGCAGGACAAGTCGGCACTTTCTGTTGCTGACACATGAGCAAGTTATGTTCGAGTTAACTTTGAGTACTGTTTATTAAATAAGTCATATTCAACAATTGTAAATTTAACAATGTAAATGGGTAATTGTGAACAGATTTAGACCGTGGCCTCGTTGCCCTACCACCCCTCCTCTCTGATAAGGAATGGAGAACAGATATGGGTCACATGAGAGGGAGATAGGACCATCAGGACCTGAGCCCCCACCACTGAAACCAGTACGGCATATCCGCAGACCAGGTCATTCTTTCACTTTTTCGCTCTGTCCACACACAGACACAGATATATACACAGACAGACAGACAGACAGACAGACAGACAGACAGACAATAACTACAAGCTCAGCTCAATGGTTGTTTTCAATTATTTAAATGTATTTCTTTTTAGAAATGTATCCCTCCAGAAGAATGCAAGAGGTCAGTCATTGGACCCAATCAACCATCAGTTGCCCTGTTGTTACAAATATGGCCTTGATTCATGTTGGAGAAAGGCAAGCACTTTTCTCAGAACACCAAATCTATACTTTCAGCAGAGCGCCGCTGGACATCTGCAACATCAACCACAGCCAGTACCCCGGACTCACACCCGGGACCCCAGCACCCCTCGATCCCGTGAGTCTCCACTTCCCTTTGTCATCATCATCCTCCATAACCTGCCCCCCCCCCCCCATCCCTGAAATTATACATAAAACACTTTCCCCTATTTTGTTGTGTTTGTCTCTCTCCCTCTCTCCATCAGCGCCTCTTCACAAGTCAACATCAACCCACAACCTGACCCAGACAGAAACGCCGTTTGAGAGCATCACGCTGAACCGCTGTCTGTTTGTGGCCGTCGTGATACTGCTGCTCTCATCCGGGCTCCGTAAGCTGCATGGCGAGTAAACAATCAGCTATACCAAAAAACATTAGTCTCACTAATGTGAATGTTACAGTTGGATCCCAGGTCCTTCATGGGGGACAGCGCTGGGATTGATGTGATTGGTTTCTAACAGAAGCTTTGGGTGGGCCTCGCACGACGGACGAGGAGGAGTTGGGACTAACGAGGCGCCTGGGTGCTTTGAAACACAGAGAGATATCAGAGGTGAGAACATTAAACAATCTGATTCAATTGTTTTTGTCTGTAATGATGTCACTGTCCATGAAATGAGGATATGGGAGTTATGTTACATTTTTGTTTTAAGACATTAGCTGATAAAGCAAGTCAATCTCTTCGGCGACTACGGATAGATAAAAATCGGATTCTCAGCTGAACTTATAATTTCTACAGTGAATCACAGCATTGAAATACTTGTGTTGAAACTTTCCCCCCCTCTGATCTCCTCCGACCCAGCCTCGGGCGTCTCTGTGGGAAGTCGTGTTTTGGTGGGTGCCAGACTTGACAGACGAAGACGATGAAGAGGAGGAAAGCGTCAAAATCAATAGAGGGAGGTCAAAGAGAAGGGCGGCCGGCAAAATTTCAAGAAGCCACAGGAACAGACCACTGCTAGAAAACCTCATGAAACCAAGAGAGAACAAATTAAAGGACAGGAGAAGAAAGAGGACAAGGGATGACTCAGAGGAAGTCGACGCCAAGAACAAGCTAAAGGAGACAAATGGCCGCCCTGAGGAGACGGAGGAGGGCCACGTGGCCCAGGGAGAGGAGGCCGAGGACACGCCTGTGAAGAGCAAAAGCCAGATGAAGAGAGAAGACTAAAGACCACAAGGTTCAACATGAAATCGATACTTGGCATTGTTATTTTGCCATTTACAGTATTTTTGCCAACATCTTGGGCTCCACAGGAAGCAATTGATTTTGAGTATCATGCTGGTCCTCAAAATCTTTTAAAAGGCTGCCACAAATAAAGCTGTCTGATGCCAAGATAATAGGATAACAATCTGGAATATTATTTCACACTTAGAAATGGAAATAAAACAATGTTTCGTGAGTACTCCGTTTGTGGTTTATATATTCTGACTCTAGAAATTAAAGTGACACATGACATTGCATTTCTTGCATTATAACATAACACAAAACCAAGTTGTATTGTGATGTGGCTGAAACACATCACAATATAACTTCATCATATTGGTCCATATTCTTAACTATTGATCATTTGAATGACCTAAAAAGACTAGGAATTACCATGCTGGATTTAAACACTTCTGTTTAACACTTAATATGATCTTCCACTGTTCTTCATTGATAAATACTCCAATGTCGATACAACAATGAAAAACACTCTAATATTGTAAATATGGAACCTTGTTTGTGTAACAACCCCAGCTACTAGATTCGGTGGTCCAGTCTCATCAATATATATTGAACATGTTTTATATTGATCAAAAGTATATCACAATATAATTTATTGTTTTCTTGCCCAGGCCTAGGAGAGCCTGGTTGATAGATGAGAGCATCTGATTTCTCATTCGTTACCCACTAAATATTTGATCAAACTCAGATATTCCGGTTATTTACCAATAGACAACAAAAATAGAATATAAATCTTAATATTAAATTAAAAAGGCAGTGATAATTTAATTTGTTGGAGTTTACTCGTCTACCAATGATGCAATACAACCGCAATACTTTGTTTTAAAATATTTAATTACAAAAACAAGATATTAAAAAGCATGTTAAATCGAAAGGGCTGGCCCTTCGAACCAGAGCGTCCACATTCAGACAAAACACGGACACCGTCTCCATCACATTACCGTCCCATCACATTACCGTCCCATCACATTACCGTCCCAGAGGTCTCCCACAAAGGGGGTAGATCTTGAGTATAATCTACAGAAGAACAGAAATCATAAGAACTCAAATTTCTCAAATGAAGTAACAAACTTCAGAACCGAGACGGCAGGGAATGGGAATGGCAACGGTAAACGAGGAGGTGGGGGGGCGGGGGGGGGAAAAAAATAAATCACAAACCGAACACGGCAACAGCGTCGTCAGTTAGCCATGGAGAGGCCGTCGGGTGGGGGGGGCCTCATGGGCATGGGAGGCATGGGCATCTGAGGGGGCATCTGTGGGGGCATTTGGGGCCCGCCGGGAGCCCCGGGAGGGAGGGGCGGATGAGGCATGCCCCCCGGCGGTGGGGGCATGGGCTCGTTGGGCGGACGGGGGCCCATCCCGCTCATCAGCGGCGGGGGCCGTTTGATGTTGGCGGGGGGCACCGGCCCACTGGACTGGGAGATGGATTTCTCCATTTTGAAATGGAATTGTAAGAAGAACTGGATGGAGAAAAACACAAGACAGCAGAGAAAGAGTCAGGTTTATGTTTCTGAAATTATTTTAAATGCACGAGTTCAAAACTTTTTTTCCCCCTCTGTAATAATAATAATAATAATAATAATAATAATAATAATGCATTTTATTTATGGGTGCCTTTCTAGACACTCAAGGTCACCTTAAAAACAATCAAACAGTCATAAGAGCAAGCAAAAAAAAAACATAAAACTGTACAAGTGCAAAGAGTGGGGTCATTCTAGTCCCAAGAGCGCCACTGACAAATGTAAAAGGCAGACCATAGTTTGTTAATTCAAAATGCATATTGGCACCTGTTTGGTTTCTTTGTTCCAATGGGTCCAGAAGCGGTTCTCTGCCTTATCAATTTCTCTGCTGGGAACCTAATTACAGGGAGATTTGTTAAAAAAAAAGTAGATACAAAACACAGCAATATTGGCTCACATCCACATTATATTACTCTTGGACTCAAATCACTGTTTCATTATGCGCAATCAACAAAGTGCCTTACTTAACAATTAAAGCTGCTGTAGGTTAGATTGATCGAGGTGTAGTGAGTGCAGAAGAGAACCTGCACTCCCTCCCCTCCCTCCATTCAAATCAACAAATTATAACAGCGCATAACACTCATTGATAGCAGACCGAGGACTATTCCGTTTTGAACAACTTTACACTCTAATAATAGCTCTTAAAATTCAAACCCGGCACCTTAAAAAATAAAATGATCAGACTTGTAAAAAGCCTTCAATGGACTAATACAAACGCTACCATGTTCTTCCAATATCAAATTGTGAGAAATCAAATAACATCACTCGTACGTTCCGAAGCACAACAATTGGTTTCACTGGGAGGCAAGATAAGCTCTTGAATGTCATTCTACTCCGAGATTACCTTGAAGGCGATGGTTTCGTACGGCTCTGCAGCAAGAAGGAGGTACTGCCAGCGGCGGTCTGGCGGCTCGATTCTCTGTTCATAAGCAGACATGAAGCGATGTCTGGGTCCGATTCCTTCCGCTATCTCCGGGTAGTCGATCTGCACAGGCCGCACGCGCAAACACTGGTCAGCTTCGATGTCGTAATACAATACCCAATCTGGGCATTATCTCAGGAGGTAGAGCGGGTTGTCTGATAATCGCAAGGTTGCTGGTATGATCGCCGGCTCCTCCTAGCTGAGTGTCGTGGTGTCCCTGAGCAAGACGCCTCACCCTAATTGCTCCTGATGCCGGCTGTCGCCATTGACTCCGCCCGCCATCTTGTGTGAATGTGTGCATGAATGGGTGAATGTCAGTCAACACTGTAAACCGCTTTGGATAAAAGCACTGTATAAATGGGGACCATTTACCAATCTAATAGCTATACAAAATATAGGATTCAGATCTTTAACTGTTTGGGTGTGAAAATTAATAATAGATAAATCCGACCTGGAAGAGCAAGGATTGTTGAGCAGTCTCTGGATCCCTCTGTTTGGTCACTGTTGATAAAAAAAACATTGGTCATATATTAGAAAGGTGCACTTACTTATGTACAATTAAATGAACTACAGCTTTAAACCAAACTAGCAGCCTACCTTTGTATCCGGGTCGTCCAATCTTTACAAACTTCTTAACCTCAACTTTGACCTTCTCTGGAGCTGGCTGAGCAGGAGCTTCTTTTGCCTCCTTAGCCGCCCTCCTTGCCCTGTAAGCCAGACATAACGTATGTTAACATACAGCTGGAAGATCAGGAAAGAACCACGACAGAAGATTGGGCTGGGCTGGTGTAAAGGAGTACTTACAAGTTGGTCTGATGTTTCTTTCCTTGAGTGTGAGCTAAATAGCTGCCCTGTAAAAAGATGGAATGAAATAGGTTATAAGTTATTTATTATATATATCAACAACAACAAAAATAGCACAATGAAGGAAAAAGCTTTGGGTACACAATGAGTTTGAGTTTGGATTCTTACCTCATTATTGTGAAGAGTTAGACAAAGTTTGCACTCGTATGAGCCCAAGTGATTTTTCATAAAATATGGATCTTTGTTGATGTCGATGGTCTCCAGAGCCAACTGGCGCAGCCGCTCTCGCCTATCCCGGTTGCTTTCAGAGGTGGAGGCGACCCCACCGCTGCCCGTCTTACCGCCAGCTCGATGCTGGAAATCCATCTTTGCAGGGTTCTTCTCAAATACTCACAAGTACTCAAAAGCACAGTCGGCAAAGTAAACACCGTAGAGACCCCAGCCAAGCACCCTGTCGAGTTGAAAAGTAAGTTTACTTCTCAGAGTTGAACAACACTTTCGGCAAACGACGCGATATCCAGTGTGGAATGATCTCCACGTAAAAGATCCTCTTCTGAATTATTTGTTTAAGTGTCCCTCACCTACTCACTCAACATTGGAACAGTAACTATCTGGAGTAATACAATTTATGTGTGTACAGTAACGTTAGTGGGTCCAGGAGGACTTGTTAGCGTACAGTGAGAAGCGATGTTGAAGTGGAGGTAAGCTAATGGACGTTAGCATTGTTTTTTTCAGTTTTCGTAACTGGGAGGTAGAACTTCTGTATTCCAAAAACGCACATATAGACATATATCCAAAAAAAGGAACCTTAATATAATAAATTGGTCAAATGTGTACATTAACATTGTCTTTTTTCCCTTAAATACACTTACCAGCTCGACGTTGTGCTCAGTGCTCACGCCGCTAGATTGAATGGGTACTCGACACGCATGCGCGGAATTTTGAATAACTTTATTGACAAAGAGGTACGACAACATAACCTCTTCCTAATCTCATTTAAAATCTACTGTTTAGTCAATATTAAACCTATTAAAGCATAACATTTATTTACATTATAAATGATAAGCCCAAATGGCACTTTAAAAATATGAGTGAATGTGAATGTAATGTAATGTCCACTATGTTTGTCCCCTAATACCTGCCGTACTACCCTGCTATCCTATTTCCTCCCAGTAATGAGGAGGGACCGCGGAGGTGAAAGTGGCCAGTGGTTGATGGAGCTGTTGGATTATTACGGCGTTGTTCTTTTGCACAAAATGACCAGCAACAATCGACCACATTTCCACATTTAAGCTAGAGGAGTGTTTAAATAAAACCGCAGTAGGTGACAGCAATACCAAACATTCCGCGAACAATAATCCGCAGCCGCTCCGTTTACCTGCTGTCACCCACCTGGGAGTCGTTATGCGTTTCAACGAGAAAGAACTCGTGTCACTGAGCCGTCAACCTTCAGAAAGGGCTGCTGAGCTGGGCATGAAGGGACCCAAGAAAGGGGATGGTAATGTTCACGGGCATCCACATCCTTGTTATCGGACTTCCGCATGTAACTCGGGGCAATACAATTTACAATTGTGCAGAGCGATCTGAATATGAATAGAATATGCATGCGGTATTTATCATCGTCAGTGTGCGATAGCGTTGATTGCGTTATCCCTGTCAAATGTTATTTTTAGAGTTTGGGAATGTATCATTAAAGTCATGATACGATGACATGTCATACTTTGTAAACTAATCTGTTATTACGGGACGTTTCTTCTTCTTATGGGATACCGTCCCCATTAATGTAATGATCTCTCTGTGTTCATCTTTCAGCCGTATCACTTTTGTGACAATAGTATATCCTTATCTTCCCCTTCCTACAGTTGTAAAGAAGAGGTTGGTGAAACTAGTGGTCAACTTTCTTTTCTATTTCCGGATAGATGAGGAGGAGGTGAGAACCTGATAACAAGCAATACTTTCTTACATTACCCTAACGTCTGGACTTTTCCAATGGCTTTAATATAAGCTTTCCATGTATAGCTGGCATGTAGCACATGCGTCACTATAATTAAATTACAGTGATGACCATACCTCAATTGAATTGTACCCTGTATCATACATTTCTCAGCCCATTGGTGCTTTGCTGCTCGAGCAGTGCCGGGTAGAAAGAGAGTCTAACCATGTCTTCTCTATCGGTATGTTCACCTTCAAAGTATATTCTTTAGTCATTAATTATAACACTAATTATTATGTTATACTGCAGTGCAAATGTATTCATCGCTGAACTGTGTTTATTTTTCTCCTGAACACCTACACTCTGAATATGATTTGGCTAATCATTTATGTAATAATCAACAGTTTAAAGGCGTAGCGTTTTTTTTTGCATTCATCTGTAGAAAATGCAGCAAAAAAAAAAGGGAGTTTTCGCGGCAAACTATATTTGATCACAAACATGTCAATCGGATGTTGTTTTATGTGTTAACATTGAGGTTTATGTTTGGTTGCAGCATTTTTAGACGAGACAGAGAAAAGGTACATGTTTGAGTGTGACTCTGAAGACGAATGTGGGGAATGGATAGACGCCATCATTAAAGCCAGGTAACGCGTACCTCGATATAGCTGTACTGTCACGGGAACGGCGTATGTAGCTCTAGTTTGGTTGCCTGGATTTGGTTTATCTTTATTGACAAAGAAGTACAACAAACACAATTGCTTTAGAAACTCTAATTACATTGTCTCTTTCCTCAATATTAAACGTATTGAATTATAATATTTCCATACACTAATTAGGGAGCATATTGTGTAAGTGTAACATTGTGCATGATACTCTATCTTGACTCAAGGAATACATGATGCTAATAACCTCATTATTTGTTGACCTGTGGTCGTTTAAATGTGAATTTGAAATGCAAATAATTGAATACACATTCTCTAACATCTCTCCTCCTTATCATTTTTTTTTTAAACACATAGTTATGAGTTCATGAGGAAGAACCTTATATTCTATCGGACTGAAATCCACCGACTGACTGGCAAGGTGAGCTACTTCATCGGGATATCATACCACATTACACCACGTTAGAGTGGCTTCAGTGTGAATCCTCCTTTCGACACAATCAGTGTCCGCCCCGTGCTTACCATGATCCCATCTCGGGAGACGAAAATTCATTCACAGGTTCTAACGCCGTAACGATCGGTAACTGTGCCCTTTCCCTTCGTCTTCATGTGCTTCCTCTCTTCCTCAGGACCCCTTGGAGCAGTATGGGATTTCAGATGAAACCCGTTTTCAGGTCAACAGTGGACTGCAGCTAACGCCTAAAGAAACCTCGTCCATGTAACCACGTAGCCCCCCGGTCCAGGGCCCGGTCAGCCCCTCTGTGGCCCCCAGGACAGATGGCCCGGTCGGCCCCTCTGTGGCCCCCAGGACAGATGGCCCTGTCGGCCCCTCTGTCTCTATCCTCTGCTGTGTTTCAGATGTAGGCAGTAGATGTTTGTCTTCATTCCATTGTTCATGTTTTCAAAGAATGGTATTTTCCTACATACTTCACATGATATTTCACCAGTGTCTTATTTGTTTTTAAATGTGTATCCTTCCTAAACCACAAAAATAAGTACAAAATGAGGGTTGAAATATGTTTTCATTCAATACTCGTAGTGGGAGAAAAAAATATGTTTCTATTTCTGGGTTTGGAGTTGGTTTATCCCTCCTACATTTCACACATTGCCTTTCTTTGCTGATAAATTTGCCTGCACTGTAAATACTTTGACTTTTGTTAGTACTAGGATGGTCTCTTGCTGTATTATTAGATGATAATGTGATGATGCAAACTTCTGGTATGTATGTACTTACAGGTTGAGGTTGTGTGTCTTGACTTGCTAACCCTGTGGTGTAATTGTAGCATTGGCCAATTAAATCAGCGTTTCAGGGATTTAGAGACGGAGCACGTTTTTCTTATTGGGAAATCTTTGGCAATGCACATTTACTGTAACCTGTTTTGGATAATACCTCTTTTTTAACTGCAGACATGAGCCACACATTTGAGTTCCTTTTGAATTAGAGGTTGTCCATTCTGAAAAGGTTTTTAACCATCAACATCACATTCGAGAATAACACTTCTATATCTGTTGACATTTGTTTAGTGAATTCCTTAAATTGCTCTGTATAGTATTGTAACTTGCTATTATTACCATTGTTGGAGAACAATGTTTTTTTTTATTATCAATCTAGAGCTAATATATGATCTAGGGACTTATTCTTAAAGTCTTTGCACATGGGCTGTGTTTAATCTGTCTTTTATTTGATTGTCATTCAGTAAATTCACTTTTTCCAATGAATCTATAGAATCTATTTTTTTCTAATAAATATATCCATGACAAATGTGTTGTGTCACATTAAAAAGCAAAATATGAATCTAGAAATTGCTTATTATTGTCAATGATGCTGTCGCCAATTTAAATTACTCTGTCGTGGTGACAGAATGCATGTGCCAGCTTGAATGTCATACTGCTAATAATATCTGCCCCACTTATCCCATTCACACTGCCAGCTGTTTGGGATTATGGGTTGTATCATAACTTTACTATGGAATGACACCGAGCCTCTCAAAGGAGGCTGTACTAGGCAGTACAGACTGACAAATATACATAAGACCCATTCGATGTTCTGTATGGGGATGGTTACACTTTATTTGTTTATTACATCAGCTGTATATCAGCAGGTAACGGCTACTGGGATATGTGCCTGATATAATATAATAATGGTTGACGTAGTTAGTTATGGTAATAACACGAACATCTGTGTACTATGTAAATAAAGAGTCACACAGTCACTACAACCTGGCCGAGAGGCGTGATCCCAGAACACACGTTTCCTTAGCAACGCTCAATGTGATTTAAAAATCGTGACGTCACGTATCTCCCATGGTCCTTAGCGGCAGGGCTTCAATTGATGCCCCCCGAGGAAAAAAAAAATTGTATTTTGTTTACTCCGTTTGAAAAGTACACATTTGAAATCATCAGCAGCATCAGCGTCTCATTAAAAAAAAACACAGACACACGACCGTCCGGGTTGATCGTTTAGCAGTCCGTCGACGGCGAGGCACACGGTGGACGGTACGTAACTCCCGGGACGAACATTGTTCTCTCAAGGCATTCTGCTAGGTCGTTAGCATTAGCTCCCGGAGCTAGCGCCGCGGTAGTGTACGTGTTTATTCAGCTGTTGGAGCTTTCTGTGTTTCCCCGCAGTCCACCCATATATTGCAATCGGGTCCATTTGACACGGTGTGTGTGTGTGTGTGTGTGTGTGTGTGTGGGGGGGGTTAACCCTCTCTTAGATCTGTCAGTGTTTACGTTTAGCTTACGGTTGTGTTCTGTACCATACCGACATAATGGTGTAGCGGTAACAGTTCCGTGGGGGAAGAGGTCCAAAAAGCATCCGTGGGCACCAGTCACACCTTCATGATGCCTTCACAACGTACCAGTGCTTATTTTAGTCTGATTAAATGTTTTTTACGGGATACATGCACACTTTAAAATCAGTAGATTACGCCTTGGAATTGCAGAAGTACAGACCGCCGTGCTGTTTTCACAATTCGTATAATATCCATGTCCGCAATGGCTTCTTTCTTTGTACTCTTTGTAATCGTGTACATGTCAACATGTCTGGGGCTAGATCAAACCGGTTGCCAGTGGGTCTTGTTTATATCCTTTCGTGGGTGATTTTTAAAACGTGTTTACCTTTTTCTTTAGTCATGGACCAGGACTACGAAAGTAGGCTGCTCAGACAGATCAACATCCAGGAAAATGCAAGCCCTGTTGTAAGTTAAGATGTATAATCATGTACTCAACCATACTATTTAAAATTCACAATTGTCATTATTATTCAATTGTTATTTTGCTAAGATTATTGATGTTCATAAAGTCTGGTCTATCAAGCCTATACATCGAATGAAAATGTGTTTTCTTTGTGATGATCTTTTCATTCTACTTGAATGGCACTCAATATGTATTAACTGGCATGTTCAAAATGCTAATCCTTGTGATTGATTGATTAAGGGAGCTTTTCTTAGCATTCAAGTGATAATAGCTCCACACAAAAGTTATTCTGGACTAAGCATTGAATTGGGGTGGGTTAAAAGGGTGTGTCAGTGCCACTCCACACATTAAAAGCAATATGTGTTAGGCAACTTTTGCTCTTGTCCGGTGTGTACACATTATCAATGATTGATACAATGTTAACCTATCAGTAATAGTAATGTAACCCACAGTTCCTTCCAGCTCCTTAGTAACTCACTTTCAAAAAGCTCTTTGTCTTAAAGGATGTCTTTCTCTCTCTCTCTCCTGCGCTGTGCAGAAGGCCATCGCTGGAGTACGAGCGCTGACGCCAACCAACTCGCCCCTGTCCTCCCCTAGTAAGCACGGAGACCGCTTCATCCCCTCCCGGGCAGGGGCCAACTGGAGTGTTAACTTCCATCGCATCAACGTGAGGCTCGTTCCCCCGTCGTCTGTGTTTGACCACGTGTTGAGTATCAATCAGGAGTTTGAATCATGGTTCTAGTGTTTCACCCCGTTTTAATATTGTTTTTCCGACTCAAGGTGGAACAATTTGTAATCACAATTTTAGTAAAAAAAGAAGGAGAAAAAAAGCACAAATGATTAATCATTTCACAAATAACTTGCCACCCCCGGGATAGTGGTTTTTGTAACAACAATATTATTTATGCACGATTGGTCCTTGATACATTCTGAGATCCTGTAGTTATGCTTCATCTGTATGTGTGTTTCTTGTACAAAAACATACTTTGAGCACTTGCACACTTTTTTTCTTTACTAGGAAATCGAGAAGTCGCACAATCAGAACAGAAAGACCAAAGACGGCACAACAGATAATAATAACAAAGGTATTTCATCTGTAATTTTCCATTTCTTTCAACCCCTTGTGTATTAAACTCCCGGGCTTATCGTCCACAATTTGTTTTGAAAAATAAATGGGATTGAACTGAGGGGTACATCCCCTTTTTTTGGAATTTGATTATCAAGTAATCCTCTCTCCTCCTTTGTGTGTGCGGTCCTGTGTAGCCGATGGGCTGGCGTACTCCGCGCTGCTAAAGAACGAGCTGCTGGGAGCCGGCATAGACAAGGTCCAGGACCCCCAGTCGGAGGACCGCCGCCTGCAGACCTCCACCCCCGTCAAGAGGAGCCTTTTTAGTGTAGGTGGACCAGAGGTTGGCTGGTGTCGTGTATGGCGGACGAGGCAGCGTGCGTGTGCGTGTGCGCGTGTGTGTCTGTGTGTGTGTGTGTGTGTGTGTCGTTCTCTAACGCCCCGTTTGCGTTCCGTGTCGTAGTATTCTGTCAGTGCCAAGAGGGCTCTTCCAGAGGAGGATGGCAACGCCGTCTCGCCGTACTCTCTGTCCCCCGTCAGCAGCAACAGGTACTCGCTTCCATCCATTCGTCTCAAAAAGCCTTCATCATCGTCTGACCAAAAATAATTATTTAGTCATCACTTAAAACAGGACGACTTCAAAAAATATCTATCCATAACCTCCGTCTTGCAGCCAGAAACTTCTTCGGTCACCGAGGAAACCCACCCGAAAGATCTCCAAGATCCCCTTCAAAGTGCTGGACGCCCCGGAGCTGCAGGACGACTTCTACCTGAACCTGGTGGACTGGTCGTCCCTCAACGTGCTCAGCGTGGGCCTGGGCACCTGCGTCTACCTGTGGAGCGCCTGCACCAGCCAGGTGCGTCGGGGCTCCGGGGGGGGAACCATAGATTGTTTGAGCCAATGAGCAATGAGTCGTGCTTCCTTTTTTTTGGGGCGTCCACAGTGTTCAATTGTTTGTGCCTCCTGTTCTTCTGCAGGTGACCCGTCTGTGCGACCTGTCTGTGGAGGGAGACTCTGTCACGTCCGTGGGCTGGTCAGAAAGGGTGAGGATCCAGTTCCTGGACGATGTTATTGATAGTGTGTGTGTGTGTGTGTGTGTGTGTGTGTGTGTGTGTGTGTGTGTGTGTGTGTGTGTGTGTGTGTGTGTG
>JAOPUD010000154.1:14777798-14789813 GCA_027122715.1 Trisopterus minutus | reverse complement strand
ACCCCCAACTCAACCCTATACAGCTACAATATTTTTAGCTAGCGATGGGACGACTCTTAGCGTCGCTTTAACATCCAACCATGAACACCTTCGAGGATTTAGTCCGGTCCGTACGCTTGCCCAGCGAGATACTACAAACGAACTCAAACTGTTGATGAGATGACAAATAAGCGCCTTACCGATTGTAAGCAGTTTTGAAGTTTGTTGTTAATCTGAAGGCCCACCTCCTCTACGTTAAACTTCAGCAGGAATCCCCAGCTACGGTGTCTCGCTAGGACAAACCCCGCGCAGGATGGCAACGCGGTCGACCCAAACATGATGCGCGCACCACGGGCAATGAAATATACTATGTAAATACGTAATAACGAATAACCTTCACCAATAATAACCTCTGACTCCTTATTGAGTGTACAGTTTTTGTAAATAGCATCCTGACCGCTTTGGTGATATGTTTTTTTGAATGTGGTTTTTTTTCATTCGTAATCAACAACATTGTATAATACGTTTAGGGTTTAGGTTTTATTTGTATTTCAAATGTTAAAATACAGCTTTGGAGGCAGTCTTTGACATGCATACACATTTACACACATATCTCATTATGTTGTAATAATTCCAATAGAAATGGCCCAAGGGTCCTTGTAGCCCCTGCAGACGTCATACTTCATCATCATACATACAGTGGTCTATGATCCTTGATAATGCTATCGACATGCTCAACAACTATCAAAGCCATTTTACAATAGGCTCAAGAGGTCAACCCTCTCAATCCCAGAACATACAGGAATTGAAAGTATAATAGGCCTACAACTCTCTCGACAAATGTTTTTCACGTGTTTTAAAATGGGATTGAACTAGTATCTCACATGTTTTGGTCAGTGTGTGAACACACACACACTCGTCCTCATAACATGAATTGAAACTTTTCTTTGCAATTCAGTCAGATACATACATTCACAAGCATGACAACAACCTGGAAGCAAATTCTTTTTTTTTGAAGTGACATGGTAACAGCATAGACATTGTAAATAACACACTGTAAATTAAATGTACATCCTATGTCTGAAATTGTAAACATAATACCCAAACAAAACATTCAATGCCACAAAATGGTGACGCATTGAGTGAATTTAAGGCACATTAAGTAGTTTAAAAAACGTTCAGATGAGCAATTGCGGTTTGCTTCGCTTTGCTACACCGAATGTGTTCACATGCATTAGTAAAAATATGTACTTGAAAATGCACACACAAACGGCCAAAAGTCAAAACAAAGGATACAGAAATTCTAATGATAAAACCCTATTAAGAATAATTAAAATCATGTTGGATTTCTTTGCTTGTGAAGATACGATTATCTTAACTCTGTTCAGTGTTTCTGAAAGATTAATTCACATCACGGCTCATATATAAATAAGACAATAATAAATGTTAAGTAGTCTCACAAGCAATGGAATATTATTTCCACAAAAATAAAATAGAGTATTAATCTGTTGTATTCTTCGGAACTACAAATATCTTATTTCATCTCTTTTCAACACCTTGTCAACCCCACAACTCTGTGATTAAAATTAGAATTACTTTATATTTTTAAACACAAAATGTGGTGTTCAAAAGAGCGAACCAGGAGCTGGTGTGATGGTTTGGATATTAATAGAATTAAGTTAAAACTAAAAATGGACCCCTGGACCCCTAGACAAACACCAATCCGTCAAACCTCCTTGAAGAAAAACTATGTGTCAAAACTATAGGATCCTATTGCACAATGTATTGGTATATCCTTTATATTCTATTGGTATATATTCTTTTAGACTGCTCACAGGGGAATGGCATTCATTTAAAAGGTCAAACATTTGACAGCATGCATTCCAACCAAACAACCCCAGCTTGGGTTACCAAAAACTGAAAAAAAAAAATCATGATTCTGGCTCCTTTTACAGAAGCGATAAAATGTTCTTGGCTCTTAGCCCATGTTTCACTCGGTCATTTTGGATTCCTTAAATGTAAGACGTATAACTCTTCCTATTGATACGGAAATATCAGTTGGAGATCCCTAAACCAGTCTTCATGTATTCATACACCACATAACTAATGCTGACTGCGGGGATGACCTTCATAAAGTTAGGCAGGATACCCCTGTAGAGTCCAAAAAAGCCATCTTTGACCATAATTCTCTTGACAAGCTGGCTCATAGTCGGCTGGTCGGACGGATCCAGAGTGGCTGAAGATTCAAAAAGATAAATCATACACAAAAGGTCTCAGATCTTTGTAATTTGTTGACTGTATGTCAACATACAGTACCTAAAAAGGACAATTCCATCGGTTTTATTATTAAATTGTTAACTATAAGTAAATTAAATAGAAATACAGTGACAAAATCATCCATTAATATTGATGGGTGAGTACCCCTATTACTTCCCACAACGATATATACCCATGCCTGTACTATTTGTGCTACCATTATACTGTGTTGCCAAAATATGAGTACTGACCCTGTGCTTGCATGCGTGTGCGTAGGAGGGCTAGGGGGTAGCTAGCCAGCTGACCACATGTGCTGGAGATGGTTCCACAGCCGAGCAAAACCAGTATACCGGGGTTGGCCGTGTCTTTGGCATAGTGGGACAACCAGGCATTCTTGAGACTCTGAGACACAAGGGAATAAAGCCAATATAGAGAATTGCAGTGTTATAGTAAAACTGCTTCGTAAGCAATTGGCATTCACATGGCTGATGATTGAGAGGTATTCCAAATATGACTTAATTAAAATGAGTGCACTTTATTATGAAATGTCATCGACAGGGTAAGCTTACCTCATACACAGCAAGGTCAATGCCAGCGTATGGAATAATGCCCAGTAAGTTAGGAAGGTAGCCCTTATAGAAAGCCTTAACTCCCTCTTTGTGCAGGATGGTCTTTGCACAGTCAAACATTCCTGAAAACTGCCCTGTTTTCCTCAGAGTCAATCTGGTCTTCATCAACTTAACAACAAGGGAAAAAAACACAGATTTACAATTAATGCTCAAATAAATAATTATTAGCATATTAACCTCTATGAAATATGATGAATTGTAATACCTATTTGATCATTTGTCCAAAAATTTTTCTTGAATATATCTTAAGGCAACGGCAGTGAATGCATGTCTTTCTTTCTGTTGATGTGTCTGAGTCACCTGCGTTTACACTATGCTGTGTTGTACCCTCTACACCGACTGTGCTCCCCACAGGGTCTCAAATAACAAGAAGCTCTTTTTAAACACACAGACAAGCTCTTCGGGCATTGTGTGTTTGCATAAGTTGAATGCAGTCGTAACACCATGTAAATATATTGTAAGTAGGAACAGAATATGACTATACTGGGTCACCTGCTATTTGTTTAGGAATTAGCTTTTCGGCAGAGCCAGCTGAAAACAGGATAAAGTAGTAGTTTCTTAACTCAGAACTCAATACAATGTTCAAAGTCTGTAAAGAATTGGGTTTTTAACTTCCTGGACATTCATCAAGATCAAAATGCAAACTGGTCCAGCCAGACGCACTGACTATGGAGAACATGCAATGGATCTGTAGGAAACAGGACGAAAACAAAGACGCAAGCGGAAGAGGGATCGAATGAGCCTGGAGCAGGGTCAAGATGCATCAGATGCCTCGGATGCCTTACCTCCATGGGGTAGAGAGCTGTCTGCGCCGTGGCCCCGGCCAGAGAGCCGGCCATAAACCTCTGGTGTGTCTCCACCTTGCTGCCCTCTGAAGACAACAACTTCTTATACTGCCGGGGACAATTCAATGCATTTTAATTCAACCCCTTTGAATGAATGATTGATTATGTACACATCATGAAACAGCCACACACACACACGCACGCACGCACGCACACACACACACACACACACACACTCTTACTTGCTCATAGGCCATGAATTTAATGGACGTCTCTGGAGCGATCTTCAACACATTCACTCCATTGCCCCTCCACAGCGAGGCCACCCCGCCCTCCTTGATCATCTGCTTGAAGCCCCCGGCGAGGCTGATGCGGTGTGTTTTGGAGGAGTGAACCTGCGGCACACAGACACGGGGGCCGTCACACCAACGGCCCACACTCAAGACGACCCACATCACCTTGTTTAAAAGGGGGGCCACTATTTTACCCCCAGGCGTGGTGTGGATTTAGTCATCACAAGCCGTTTACAAATCAAACAGTTTGTGACATCACACGATGGCGTGTCCACCACCTCCCAGATGTACGGTGATAGATAAGCCCACCGGCGGGACCCTTCCCTCGGGGCTGGTAGGTGGATCCGTCTGGTTCACAGGGGGGGGGGGGGGGGGGGTTGATATTTGAAATGGTCTGCAATGGCTAATATCACACCTGATGATAAAACGGGATGGGGCTTTAATACACAGGGGAAACAGGGTCCGTTCGCAGGACAGCTTTGTGATTTCTATGCTCCACCTGCATGAAGACCTTCATCCGGTCCAGAGGGGCGGTGCCGGTGCGAGAGATGGCGCCGGCCACCGCCCCGGCCGCCAGCTGCTTCCACCAGATCCCAGAGGTCTTCTCCTCCTCCGTGAACTCGTCTGGGATGGCCAGACTGTCGCCTATGTCCAGCACCTGGTGGGTGGGGGGCGGGACATCACACATTAACATGGCAGGTAAGGGTTGTAAACATGGCAACAGATCATTTTAGCTATTTAGGATTATTGTTTTCTCTCTTTTTCTTCTGATCTCATCATGGGGGTAAAGCTCTCTTTTTTCTTTTTTTATATGAAGTTGATAGAATAGGTTATTGAGGTTCACACACAAGTTGACAAAGCAATACGAGTACAAATCAGAATTAGAGTGTCAAAGTGTGTCAACACCGTTGAAGCAAAGACCTGCAAAAACACACACGTATCAATCAACAAAATGCAATAACACCTGGGTTTTATCATTCACAGACAGCCTGAAGCCATTCATGACGTAACACCCCCTTCCAATGTGAGGGGCCGAGCCTCATGAACAAGTAGGACGGCTGTTAGGAAAACAATGCAGTGAGTTTTTGCTAATAAATCCTAATCTCAAGCTGTGAGGTGACTCAACCTTTGTACTGGGAGCTTTAGCCTCAGACAAACAGATAAACTGCAGCCACGTAACAGTGACGCTAGTCCTGCTGTCTACCTGTTGTGATTCTAAATCCTAAATGTACCAAGTGTAACACTACTGGAAAAGGCCTACAATTATGGTCTAGTCGGTCGCGCCCACGCGGGGCAGCTGGGGGGAGGAGAAGAGAATATGAGGAAAGTCACTAAGGTGTGACCCACCCACAATAAACTAGGACAGAACTTGTGGAGCTGCCTTTGATTGGTCGGGCTGTCAGGTACAGACACGTTTTTATCCGTTTTGGATAAAATGCATGTCTGGATAAAACGCATGCAGAAGGCCTACATTGGCCACGGTTTGAACGACTTGTCTTTTCCCAGATGGACGTAGGCGCAGTGTCGGGTCTTTACCGAGGAGTGTTTCCAGTAGTGTATGATGTCGTCGAGGTTGTGGGCGGGGTTGAAGAGGAAGTGTTCCCGCCATTCATTCCAGTCCACCATCATGGTCCCATCGATGTCCATGCTGGCCACACACACACACACACACACGCACACACACACACACACACACACACACACACACACACACACAGACACACAGACACACAGAGACACACACACAACTATAATGAATAGACTGGATTGCAACTGCTATCGGTGTATAACGGATAGACATTTATAGATACCTCTGTAATATCTTCTGGGCATCTTTTTTGGATACAGACATGCCCAACTCAGAAAGGGACTGCTGGATTTCAGAGGCGTCGATTCGTCCTAGATTATAAAAGGCACCATCATTCAACGTGCAATACTTTAATGCAGCAATAAATATAAATATATATATATATACATATATACATACATTCACATACAGGGAATTATGCATTGTTTGTTCCAAAAAAGATAACATTCACATAGAGAATTATAAATTGTTAGTAGGGTAACGCTTAGATGTGTATGCAACATGTGTTGTCATTTATACCTTACCATCGTTATTTTTGTCCAGGCTTTTGAACGTTAGGCGCAGTTTCTTCTCGTGCTCTTTAAGATATTTCGTGAACTCGCTGAAGTCCAGGCTCCCATCTTGGTTTTTGTCACCAGACGATACGATTTTCTATGTAAAAAAATAATAATTTTGTTTCCATCAAATCGAAGTACCTACTGCAAAATGTTTGACACACACACACACACGCACGCACGCACGCTCACAGACACACGCACGCTCACAGACACACGCACACACGCATACTCACATACACACACACGCACACACACGCACACACACACGCACACACACACACACGGACACCGGCACACACAGATAGTTGTGGAACCTGTTTGCGCATAGTTTTACCTGTGCAGCCCCTTTGCGGAATATGCCCATAGCGGCTAGGCCCGTTCTTAGTTCAGCCACATCCACCTTCCCATCTTTGTTGGCATCAAGCTTGTCGAACAGCTCTTGGTACGTATGTTGACTATCAGCATCCCAACACCGTGCCTTTCTGAGTAAACACGTATGCAACGTCTGATACATTGCAGAAAGTGTCGTGGCAACGTTGCAGCAAGATGTCCTGAGCGAGAATTTGAAGAAGAAGCAAAGTGATCAATTCATCCTTCCGTGCGGGCGCGCCTCTCGCGAATTTGGTCTGCCACCGTCGTTCGAAATACACGCGTTTGCAATGTGCCGAATTGTTGAAAACATTCCCATGCAACACAGTCTTCTTCCAAGCTTAAGACAGATTCAGGAGGGTCGCAGAGAAACTGCGGTACTGGGGGGCGGAGCGTAAGGCTACGTAGCCTTTCCTGATGTACGGAAACAGACGAAAACCAGACAAGCATCATCTTTCTCTTTATCACCATTCGTCTCTTTGCCACTTACAAAAATATATATTTTTGCCTTTAAGATATATTTGATATCAATTCAACACCACAGGAGATCAGGATAACTGTAATATCCTATATATAGCCTTTATAACGTAATATTTCCATTTAAATTAGGGCTATGTATTTTATTGTCAGTAGAGGGCGCTATTTCAACGTATTGAATTGAAGATTGTACTTATTTTGAGTTATTGCATATGTTTTCTGATTTGCAGATGTGATCTAGTAAGATGTTCCAATTTATCACACTAAATGCAGGTCGCGAATCGTTATAGGCCTGCCAGATTATTTAAAGTAGGCCTGTCCTACAACAATTGTTATTATAATGCAATATATAAAAATAATAATAATAATTTATATATATATATATATATATTGTGTGTGAGTTTGTGTATATCTATCACATGTTTGTACATGTGTTCCTGTATTATATATTTATTTAATATACAACAATGATGAACACTGGTGAAATCCCAACAATGCTAAGGTTATTTTTCGTTGTCAACACACTGAAACACGAAACCGCCTTGTTCAAACTTCCAATCACATGAAGGCTTCGTCACAACGTCACATATTTCCTTCACGGGGGTGTTGCTCATTTTGAATGGAGGGGTGCGTGCGAGTTGCGTGGTTACGTGCACTGAGAGCCAAGAGCTGCTCGCAGAGCTGAGCGGGCGACAGTGAACCGTACAGCTGTCCGCGGTGAACGTGTCGCTCGTCTTTCCCTTGGAGCTGATCATCGATTATGTCGTTCATTCTGATGAAGAAAAAGAAGTTCAAATTCAAAGTGGTGTTTGAGCTGGACGATCTGTCCTCGGTGCCCTACGTGAACGGAGTTTTATTCTGCAAAGTTAGGCTGATAGATGGTGGCTTTTCAGCGGAGTCCTCTCGGTAAGACACTATTTATAGTCACTATTGGGTTCACTGCTTGCTGTTCAAAAACAACATAATGCAATAAGTGAAAGTGTTTCTGTTTCAGTTTTATGTTGGGCTTTATCTAATAGTATGAACGATTTAAATGTGACTATCCTACATTCTCAGGAGAAGGCCTAATTGTTATTTTGTCGCTATACGTTGACTATGTATGTTATGGGTCTATTTTGGAGTTTCATTGCCACTTAGAAACATTGTAGGTCTAATCATCTTTGCAATGGGTGAGGATATAATAAGTTATTATTGAAAACAAAACAAATAATGTATGCATTAAAGAGTTCTCAAAATCAATCAATCAATCAAAGTTTGGTGAAAAGACGCTTAATCACAATAGGAGCTAGATAAAAAAGGAACGACAGACGTTTGACGTGTTTGTTCCCATCATTGATCTGATCATGGGGGTAAAGCACTCTGTATTGATAAGCCTTCCCGTGACAAAACATTGATTCCACCTCATCTCAATTTATCCTTCCTTATAGGCTATTATATAGAAACCCACCTGTTGATCAGAACAAAAATTATATGCAACACTACGACTTCTTTAATTAACCTGTTTCTACTTTTTAATATATATAGAACAAATAGGCCTACCCTTTGGTAAATCTTAGAGGCGTAGTGTTAGGCACTCTGGAAAAATATAGGCACTCAGCTGAAACACATGCCAAACTTTTGTCCCTCACACGACTTTGCTATGGCAACTGCCTGGATTTCCAACTATGTAAACATGATTTTCTTGTCCATAATCTTGCTCAAACAGAAACCCCCTTGCATTCTTCTACCGTACATTTTTTGGATTGACATCCAGGTTAAAGCTGTCAAATGTGCTCGGATTCATAAGGCACAGCGAATGTTTTCTAATGACTGACGTTGTGTGTATCTCTTCCATGGTCCAAGTTAAACGTTCATATTTATCCTTTTTTCTCAGGGAGGCGGTCCAGGCTAACTGTGTGTACTGGAAGAAGAAGTTCTCATTTGTATGCAAGATGAGTGCCAACGCTGGGACCGGTGTACTCGATCCATGTGTGTGTCGTGTGTCAGTGCGCAAGGTAATCGCGATTCGCAACATGGATGATTTTTTTGTCTGTCAATACCTGGTTTGAGTTCACCGCTAACGAAAACATGTTTCACAATACATGACATATTGCACTATTATTATTGTATTGTATTGTTATTATATTGTATATTAATCCCATACACAGAAATATCACAGCATGTCTTCAAGTTGGCATTGCAATGGACTAGCATACTTTAATATGTTTCTTAAAAAATAGTTATATTCAAATGAACCTTTTCATTAATTTCACCATGATATATTTCATAGATGATATATGTCAAGCAATTTATTGTTGGGGAAACAATTTGTGGCACAAAGTGCATACACGTGTAGGTTTTAAGAATAGACATACACTACAATTACACGGAACGCAGACAGAGAAAGGGGACTGCCCTCACATGTTTTCTTGTTCTTATTTTAGGAAACGAAAGGCGGGAAGACTTTCATGAAGGTAATGTTACTATCTTAGGACTTTCCAAATCATTCTACAAATAAAAACTTTAGGGCAAAGATATAAGCTGGTATTCATATCATAAAACACACCATGATAACAACATGATTTGTATCATAAAACCATGATACACTGTGGGCAAAGGTGGTTGAAGGTCTCCATAGTTAGGTGTGGTATGCCAGCCTGTTTTTAAGAGGTGTTTTTTTTTTCTTCTTCTTTCCTCTTTGGTTACTTATTGCTGTTAATGACAACTTTCGCAATGTTAAATAATAACAAACCTGAATGAATACCCAGCCGTTCATAACATTTAATTCATAATGCCCTAATAAATCCGTCTGACACGGAAGCTTCCACCTGATATGTGAGGGTCTTAGTAACGGGACCCTGTCTCTCGTGATCCCTTCACAGCTGGGCTTTGCCGACTTGAACCTGTCAGAGTTTGCTGGATCGGGCAGCACCACCCGCCGCTGTCTACTGGAGGGCTACGACACCAAGAACACCCGGCAGGACAACTCCATTCTCAAGGTGCACGCATACATGTGAACCTCAAACCACAATCTACCACGGGAAGTGCTAGAGTGATGGTACGACCTGTAATGGCCCTGATCCGGTTCAAGTCATTCAGTTGCTTCCTGCCCCGACTGAACCACAGTTACCCGTTTCTTTGACGACGTCAGGAGAATTGCGAAATCAGCATTGCTAGTTACATATAATTGCAAATGAAGGGAGCTGTGACAACTTGTGATGTAACGCTCAAATATTCTGGCATGTCTCCGTCAGTCACGCCTATGGCCCTGAAATGTCATTGAGAATGTGTGGAACGATCCCTCAAAAAAAAACCTCTTCTCAGATATCTTAGCCTTGCCATGTTTCCTAAAAGTAAACAGTCGCCTTTTGTTACAGGTTGTTATCACCACACAACTAATGTCGGGAGACCCATGCTTTAAAACGTAAGAACCCTTTGGATTTATTACATGTTTCCTTCTGGGGGATTAACAAAGTATTGTCTGTCTGTCTGTCTGTCTATATACATGTGGCAATGTGGTTTCAATCTTTATACCAAGGTAATATTGAGATTATGGTTTTTGAGGTGTGCTGTAGTGTTTGAGGAAGTGTTGTAGGGGAATTCAGTCTCCACAATCTGAATAGAGTGAGTACAGGAAGCTGCATCTACACATCCTGTCTCATATATCATCTGAAGCACACCTACGCACTTGATGGGACTTGGCATCACTTGTGTATCACAGGTACGGCCTTGATCATTGCTCATTGTTAATAGAGGGTGAGAGTGTAATGACATCAAGCCCAGCATGAACGGGACACTGCCCATAGTGTACGATTAAAATAAGATCAACGTGGAAGACGTACGCAATAGCAGGCTGTTCCCTGTAGTTATGGGGTGATGAGTCACCGGTGGCATTGCAGCACAGTGTTGGTAGAGCTTAGTGTGTCAACCGTTCCGTCTTTTCTCTTCCCCCCGACACAGTGTTTACCCTCAATCCATTCATGACCTGCTCCTTGTTCTCATAACACAACTCTGTTGTCTAGGAGATGGTTAATGTGTAAACTATTAAAGGAGGAGCACTGTTCTTTCAGATTATTGCTTTGCTCATATCGCGCGGGAGGCTCGGCAGCAGAGTAAAGGGGAAAAGGCTCTGGCTGGCTCACGCTCATTTCTGCTTTGTTGTCAGAATGTTTGTGAAAGTATTTTTCAACCCTCCCTTTATTTCTTCGTGAGTCATTGGTCACTGGTCTAAACATGGAATTTATCTCTCTTTTTTTAATGGTCAGCTGAGCACTTTAGGACATTCCTCAATTTAGTTATTTAGGAATGTCCACTCTTGTCCTCCTTGTAGATACAGATCCTAGATGGTCAAATTATACACGGATACTTTAAGCCACTAGCAATTAGGCTTCTACTCTGCTCACAGATTTACAGCAAAAGTTGTCGGTCGGTTTAGTCGTTGCGAGTATTTTAGTCACTGCGTGTGTAAGAGCCCTCTCAATAATTTGTAAGATAATGAATGGTGTGTCTTCGCCCGCCTGACCAGACCTTCGCCTCGGAATCCAAGTCCACACCCCCCCCCTCACATGTGTGTTCTTTCCCAGGCCTGCGTCTACTGCCACGGTGCTCGGCTTCCCACACGTCGAGTGCCTGGAGGAAGCCCGAAAGGGAGGTGACGTTCACTTGCCCCAGCGTATGACTGGTGCGTATACCCTGTGGTGATTCACAAACCTGTTCTGCCGGGGCTGAAACTCATGTGTCACAGCCACAAAAAACAAGACAGAAAGCCAAACAAAACGAAAAAAGAGATTGTCCTGATGATTGACAGGAGAATGTGCTGTGTCATCGTTATTCCGGATAACAGAATAAGCGAATCTGGCTAGGACATTGAATATTCTTTTAAACAAGTGTTGTGTAGATTGAAGATGCCCTTTTTTCGTCCACTTCAGAGAGCGCGTCGGTCCCAGAAGAACTCATGCGCTACACACACTCCAGGACGTCCAGCTATACTAGCCAGCATTCAAAGATCTCAGGTACCACACACACACGCGCACGCACACACACACACACACACACACACACACACACACACACACACACACACACACACACACACACACACAC
>JAOPUD010000154.1:14763824-14777627 GCA_027122715.1 Trisopterus minutus | reverse complement strand
ACACACACACACACACACACATATATACACACACACACACACACACACACACACACACACACACACACACACACACAGGAGTGTAATGTAAAGGGATCGGCCGATATGGATTTAGGGACAATGACGGGTTTTTTTAGCCAACGGGGCGATACGCCGATGCCGATTTTATTAAGAGCCGGTATTTGGAGCCGGTACTGCTTCTGCCTCCTCTGTTTACATCATAAAAATGACTCATTGATGGTAACAAATGTTACGTGTCCCAATTTAAAAAAGGAGCATTTGTCTGTAAATCAATGCCAAAAAAGAAATAAATAGAACAAAATCGGGCAAATGTGTATGTGATATATTGGTCGATCACTAAAAGATATGTTTGGAGCGGAATAATATAGTTTCTTTATAGACGTAGTCGGACTAATTATGGATTTACTTTATTTTATTTATGGATGCGGGTCAAAACATGATGTTTTTGCTTGGCACGTGGTGAAGGTCTTTAATGTGATTGGGGAGATATTATGAATGTCACATTGCCCTGACCACTTGCCTTCAGAGAACATGCTCTTTTCTCACCCCTGCTCATAAATCGATTTTATTGAACCCGCTCCCTTTTATCATAGATAAAACCGTGCCAAATTCCTAGCTGCTTCGCATTATACAAGCCTGCATCCGCTATTGTATTTCATGTGACGCATCTACGCCCAGGCTTCAGCATGACTTTGTCTCTCCCCGACCTCCCCCCACCCACCCACCCACCCACCCACCCACCAGGCACCCCATCAAACAGAACTCCATGGAGAACCAGCTGAAGAGAGTGGATGCCACCCGGGTGGACGCCGATGACGTCATCGAGAAGATCCTTCAGAGCCAGGACTTCAGCCAAGGCCTCCTGGACTCCAGTGCAGAGGGTACGTGAACATGGGATCTCTCTTGCGCCGCTACTGGGTGTGAAGGTCGGCTGCGTGCCGCGTACTGAAAAATCACACCGAGGGTGCACTGCCCGTATACTGGGCTTGTGCTTGTGATGGAAGAGATATCAGTGCTGTTGATGGAGCATATACTGTACATACGGAGTAGAGTTACAGCAAGACGTGGATGATTAGACCATGTGTTGTGTGTGGGTGTTGTGAACTAATAGTGCATTGTAGTCGGATGGTGCTCTTTGTTGACATTCCCAATGTGGATTAGCATTTTATATTGTAATTAATCTCCAATGATCTCTTTCTCTCTTTGTGTGTGTGTGTGTGTGTGTGTGTGTGTGTGTGTGTGTGTGTGTGTGTGTGTTTGTGTCTCTACAGAGGAGGGGCTCAGGTTGTTTGTGGGTCCTGGGGGCAGCACAGCTTTGGGAAGCCAACACACCCGGTATGTGTTATACGATGTAACATGCTTCAAGAAAAGGCCACTTAAATTAAAATAGTTTCCATCTCCACAATGATAACATGAGTTCAATCTATCTATGATTTTATAGTATCACAAATGTCGTGCATGTGCGGGACAAAAAGCAAGTAGAGCAGACATTAAATGCCACGTGAATGCTCTGTGACCTTTGCTCTGTCCAAAAGCAATACGAATGAATACAATACGAATTTCTTGCACAAAGTTTGTGTTACACATGCTTGAAATCTGTGTGTTAACGCGTGGCGCGCCGTGTTTCTCTTTCAGGGCGGGAGCTGGGGCCTTCGAGCAGGTGGTGATCAAGCGCTAGACATGTGTACGACAGACTGGGTGCCTAGCTGCAGATGCCAGAGAGGGACTTAGGGAGTGGGGGGGGTAGGTTTTTTTACTCCGAAAGAAAGACTGCTTTCACCGTGATCTGTGCATGGGGAGCTCCCTAGTGTTCACGAAGTGAAAACATGTGCGGGAGCGTGTGTGAACTGAGATTAATCGTTTTTTTGTTATTGCACTGTTTAACTTCTGTCTATCGCTGTGCGGAAAGTGCGGAAGTAAACAGTGAATAATAATAATCAGACTATACAGGGTTTTAAGACTATTTTGTAAATAGTTTGTTACTGTTTGAAAGCACAAAGACATGGGGTATATGTGCTGTTGGGAACTATTTGGTAAATAGTTGTTTTGCTATACAAGAGACTTTGTTGTAGAGCTTTTTCTTCTATCTACCGTTTGTAACTGACATGGGGTCGAAAAAATGCTGGTTTCATTTTTCATAAGAACCTTATACTGACAAAGACGTTCATCAACGTTAGTGACCATTAGCCTCGTACGTTGATACTGACCACTTCACTGACCGAGACAGAGGAAGTAGAACTGAGATTTAGAAAGCACGTGAGTACTTCCTTAAGCAAAGCAGTGGGTAATCATCATCATTGAGTGCTCTCACTCAATCGTCGACTTGTTCACTAAATAAAATGCTGATTTGCAGTATCTCTTGAGAGCTGAGGACCCATTGAAGGGAAAGCTGGACTTTCCTACAGGGGCATTCAAGCCGCCATCTCTTCAGCTAGGATGGTTAGAGTATCCTACTTGTTTAGCTGTCTGTATTAAATTGATATATTTTACCTCTTTTCCAAAATACTGAAAGTATAGCTAATGTATACAAAAGTGATATGGGTAAGGATAGACATACAAATAATTGATGACTACCCAATTTCAGAAAGAGACTTGCATAGGCCTATATTTGGGCAGTTTATTTGTCCTGTGTAAGAATCAAACAAAGAACATATATATTACATAATACATGACATATTTTGGCCTTGCCACAATAACAGACAAAATGCAGTTGTCTCTTGAAAGTGGACAGATCCACTTTGGATCTGAATATTTTCTTGGTATCCACCACATACTTTGTCTTTGTTTCAGGAATGTACTCAGGTCAGTGTATAATGGTTGCCTCCACTCTATGAAAATAATGTTGTTCTATGTTTTCCTTGTGCTCCAGTATAATGCATAGGTTGTTAGTATTGGGCCTTAAATTCTATTTTTTAAATGACTTATTTATTTTCCAGGTACTCTTTGTTGTCTAAAATGCATTTGAATTATTGTCAATGGGTGCATATTATTGAAGATTGTTAATCTTACCATGACTGTTGGCAGTAATCACAATCCAGATAATAAAAATGCTTTTTATATGTCTTCTTTGTTGTTAAAATAATGAAGTAAGAATAATAAAGCAGCACTCCTCTCGTACTCTGAAAGTATTATTTTACACTGCTTTTGCGATATATGAGTAAAAGCTTCATAGGCCTAAATACAACAACAAAAATGTTACATATAGGGCCGCTGGTGGGGCCCAAAAATTAGCCTTCCATCCTACATTAGGTTAAAAAAAGTTAAAAGTGATAGCTTGAACTGAATATAGACTATGGGAAAGGCATAATTTTGAGGTTGTACAACCATAATAATTTTCTCTTTTATTGTTTTTAATTTTTTGTTTTATTTCATTTAATTTGTTTCAAGCCTGCTGCTGATTGATAATGAGTTTTGTTTGTGTGTGTGTGTGTGTGTGTATGTGTGTGTGTGTGTGTGTGTATGTGTGTGTGTGTGTGTGTGTGTGTGTGCGCGCGCGCGCGTGCGTTTGAATTAACAAAGAGTTTTATTAAACAATTCGTTTTTACTTACATATCTGTGAATATGTTTTAGTGAAAACTATGGCCAAGTTCAGAAACCCGTCAGCGAAACAGGCCTTTACATAAAATACCCCATTTACAATATTTTCATATAATATTTTAACTGTTTTTATTAATTAATTAATTTATTTATTTTAAAATAACGGCGCTAAATCCGTGGGAGGGAGTGGGCGGGGTCACGGTGCGCGACGTAGCGGAGTGACGCACGGCTTACGTTCAGCAACAGACCAGCAGCACTGCAGCACTCGGGTCCGACGCGCCGCTCCGCTCTCCATTGCAGCACTTAAAAGCGCCGCGCCGTTCCCGCCGTTATTTATCCCCCAAAAAGAAAATACCTTTTTCCCCAATCCCATTCCTGGGGGGATCGTTTAAGATCGATTTCGTTTTTTAATGGGATTGTAATCGCCAGGAAAACGAGACAGCGGCGTGGTGGGGATTCAGCCATCATGGCTAACGTCGGGACCCAGCAGGCCACTATTAACAGGACTGCGCCCGGGAAACACGGGAACGTACTGCCCCTATGGGGCAACGAGAAGACCATGAACCTCAACCCCATGATCCTCACGAACGTGCTGTCCTCGCCCTACTTCAAGGTTCAACTGTACGAGCTCAAGACCTACCACGAAGTCGTGGACGAGATCTACTTCAAGGTACTCGGCGGCGGCACCGACCGCCGCCGACCCCCGCTCGCTCGATGCTAAAATGCTAAGCTAACCCTCTGGATGCTAATGCTAGACAAACGCTAGCGCCGCTAACGCTGTGTTGTTGCACTTCCGTGGGTCTCTTTTTTTTGTTGAGTTGCGAAAGACAGCCTTTTCGTCCTTTTCGTTGCATTTGATAGTTGATCATAACAATGCATGCACGTTTGTGATTGTAACAGTGGTTGTTTTGTTTTTTTTGAAGGCCAATTGTTCGGTCGTATCCTACCGTATGTAACTGTAAGAGGAGAGGAGGAGTTGTGTAATCGTTTGTTATGGGTCAGGCGATTGTGTGGAAAATCATGCAATCAGAAACGGGTCGTGAACGACCCCTTACTGTATGTGCTGTACTGATCCGCTCTATGCTGACCCTCTACAGGTCAATCACGTTGAACCATGGGAAAAGGGAAGCAGAAAGACCGCGGGTCAAACTGGAATGTGCGGAGGGGTAAGTGAGAAGTACGTGGTTTTCAACTTACCAACTTGAGTGTCTTCTCATTCGTGAATGGCCTGTCACCTAATATTGCATTGACAGGCTGCTGTTTCTTGTGTTATGTGTCGGGTGGAGTTAGAGGCTATATGATCGAGTTCCAGCCGTGTGGTTTCTCTTTACCATGTCAAGTAACTTAACAAGTGCATATTTCCTTTGCAGGTGCGTGGAGTTGGCACCGGTGGGATTGTGTCCACTGCGTTCTGTCTGCTGTACAAATTATTTACACTCAAAATGACCCGCAAACAGGTGATGGGTCTGATCACTCACACAGACTCCCCCTACATCAGAGCACTTGGATTCATGTACATACGGTACGGTTGACCCTTCATCCATCCCCTTTTTCTCATATTATTCTAAAATAGCAGCCGGACATATCATATTTCTGTCTGGAGTATCCACAAGTTTCCTGGGGTGGTTACTGGGGAAATGTGGGCCACACTTCCGTCCGCCCACACGCCCCAGCTGTCTTTTCAGCTGATCAGCTGGCAGGCCGATCACAGGGCGCAAAGCATCACAGGGCGGTGGAAACTAGTGGATGTGTTGTTGTTGTACCTATGGCATCCTCATCAGACATGTCTGTTTTTGATGGAACAGATACACCCAACCCCCTCCCGACCTGGTGGACTGGTACGATGGCTTCCTGGATGATGAGGAGGTATGTCCCCACGGGTAATGATTTAATGTTTCTACCTCTTAGCAGTTAGACCCTTTCTCTTCATGAATGACACGACATTGGCACGGCAGATGTTTAAAACCCTGTTCTTTCTTCGTTGTGATGCTCATAGCTGACTCTCACCTTTGTCTTCATTTGGCTAAATTCTCCTCCAGTCTGTAAAGTTGCATAGCTAAATTTTTGATCTCATTGCTGTACTGCTGGTTTAGTGGGGGTGAGTATGAATGAAACAGAGAACATCTTGTAGTCCAATGTGATCTGAAGGCATGTCCTCTCTTCCTGATGACGTGTTATTAGGACTTGTTGCACAATTGAAAGCCAAAAATGTGGGATAAATGCAGATTGATGCATTTCTTTTCAGCGCATCCACTTTATTCTAAAAATTTCACGTTGGATTTATACGCTTATTTTCAAATCTGATCTAATTTGACCCATGGGCTGTGCAACCAGGCCTACTATGGTGTACCAATGAAATATACATAAACTGCTCAAATGAAATCCTACCAAATCGGTTAATTCCCCTGTTCTTTTCTTTAGATGCCCATTGCGCAGCAGGTGAATTGGATAATGTGTTCAGCACTGTTGGTTTGCGTGTGTGAGTGCAAAGCGGCTGTTCTCTACCATATAAAGTTGATTTCAGTTCGACTGGTGTGCGTCGTCACACATACATACTCCAGTTCACCAGGACCCCTGGTGAACACCACGAGAAAGCAGATGCTGGATGAGAATATCGCATGTGTCCATTTTAGAGACGGATGTGGGGGGGGGAAAAAAAAAGCCTGACATTCAACAAAACACATTTTTAGGTTGAATAGTTTTGCCCACTTTGTGAATCCAGTCTTCGTGAGAATGCCACTCAGTTACGTTTTCCTAAAGTACATTTTAGGGAGCATTCTTTCTTCTCCAATTCAAATCAGACACATTTGACTGATATTTGAGAGATTCAGCTAGATGAACAGAGGTGAAGTTTCAGTATTTGGTCATCACAAAAATACCTTCCTAACTAAAGCAAGCCATGATGACATTAAAACAGACCACCGTGGCGTACACGTTACACTAACTGCATTCCGCACGGCTCTGCCCCCCCACCTTTACTCCGCCCAGGAGCTAGACGTCAAGGCCGGGGGAGGCTGCATGATGTCGGTGGGAGAGATGCTGCGCTCCTTCCTCACCAAGCTGGAGTGGTTCTCCACCCTCTTCCCCCGCATCCCGGTGCCCGTGCAGAAGATGATCGACCAGCAGATGAAGGCGCGGCCGCGGAAGATCGTGGCCAAGGAGCCCGAGGCGGAGGCAGAGGCGGCGCCCGCCGAACCAGCCAGGCCAGTGGAGCGCCGGCGCTCGCGGTGACGCAGCCGGGCTCTTAGCCCGGCTGTAGAGCTTCGACCAGCCATTCTTTATTATTTTTATCGCTCTGAAGAAGGGGCTGGCCGTAACGCGTGTCTTAACCTGTCGTCGTCCCCCCACCCACAGGAGCCCCCGGAGGACCCCCAGCCCACGGCGGTCCCCAAAGCCGTCCCGGTCGCCCAGCCGGCACGGCGAGCGGGAGCGGGAGCGCCACGGACCCAGCTTCGACCGTGAGCTTGAGAGGGAACGTGACCGCCAGAGGAAAGAGAAGGAGGGGAGGGGGGATAGAGACAGGGAACGAGGAGGAGGAGGAGGAGGGGGGGTAGGCGGTGGCAGCGGCGCCGGCAGCGACAGGGAGAGGCGCAGGTCCCGCAGCGACGACCGCAACCGCGAGCGGCGGAGGAGCCCCAGCGGGAGCCGGGAGAAGAGGGGCGAGCGGAGGGACAAGGAGAGGGACGGGGGGGCGGAGAACGACCGGAGCAGGAGGAAGGACAGGGAGCACCACAAGGAGCGCAGCGGGGACGGGGAGAGGTCGAGGGACAAGAAGAGCCGGGGCGAGCCGGACGATCGGCGACACAAGGAGGAGAGGGACCGGCACCGGGAGGAGAGGAAGGCCAAGCGTGCCACCAAGAGCAGGAGCAGGGAGAGGCGGCACAAAAGCAGCCGGACGGAGGGCGGCGGCGGCGGCGGCGGCGGGGAGGAGAAGAGCAGGAAGCGGGAGCACAGCCGGGAGAGGGAGCCGCGCTCACATAAGCAGAGCGGCAGCAAAGAGAAGAGCCATCGTCACAGGGAGTCCAGCAACGACCACGGTAAACACGGAGACCGCAGAAGGAGCCACAGCAACGACAAGATGTCCTCTTAAAGCAATATTGCATTCAAGTCCTTTTTTTTTTTTTTTTTTGTTCTTGATTGTTCTAGTCTTTAAAACTCTGCCCCACAGAAGAATCGTTGGCACGAGAGACATGAGAGGGCCTCATTGGGTCTATCTGTTGTATTGGTTTATGTTCATTTTCTGCCTTTTTTTTTCACTTTTAGAACACTGTTAGTCTGATATTTGAAAAGTAATTTTAATTTTGTATGACATTTCTCCTGACATTCTATGGCATTGTACATAATGGGTCTGAGAAGGTTTTGTCCCGTAGAGCCCCCCAACGAAAGGGGATTCGTACCACATGCTTACCCCTGATTTATGCTGTTGGGGTAATTGCTCTGTTGCATTTTGTTTTCTAATAAAATACTTTTACTGAATATGGCTGCTTTGCCTTTATAACATATACTATTTAATATAGAAATACACACAACATTTTTGTTTTGCTTTTTTAATATACTGAGAATATTCCCACATTTTTAAAAATATTGTTACAAATGTGAAACACTGACACAATTCTTCTATTACAAAATGTACATGGTTAACTTAGCAAAATAAAGTTAGAATTTTTTTTTTTTCCTCTTGCCCAAGAGTCCTTAATGTATCATAGAAAGTATTCAAGAACATAATTCCTGTGGCTGAAGAGCTCCAACCTCGTGGAGGAAAAGGTTCATCACTTGTTGGCTCCCGTCAGTGATTCTGTAGTAGGCCTACTACAAAATCACCAAGGCAGTTTGAAGCACTTGATGGAGTATGTTTTAGTGGGAGAATGCAGCATGTGAGACATCATTTAGGAATATGCCATGGTGATGTATTGTTTGCTGAAAGACAGCCATTTCTGTAGGCTATCCACACACATACCCATAAAAGGGGGTGGCAGTGTAGTGGTTAAAGTGATAGATCCCAAGTCAAAAGGTTTGGGTTTAAACCCAAATGACTGCAGTCTACCTTTAGGCATCCTTGGAAAAGATTCCTACCTGCTGCTCGTTCCATAGTCACTTTAAATGTCTTTGGATAAAGTGTCTGCTAAACGATTTGATAGATTAAATGGGTGGTTTAAAGTACACCTATATTTTACTCTCTTGACTGGGAATCACAGATCTATAAACTACAGCTATACAATCACAGTGATGACTGTTCTGCTATACATTTAGCAGCAAAGCCATCAACATCTTCCAGGGAGAGCAATCGCTCTTGGCAACAAAGGCCATTAGCCCAGCCGGTGGTTCTATGCAGTTTGAACACACTGTGGCTTTGAGAAGGACCCCACAGTGATGGAGCTCTCCGCCCGCACTGACAGGCAGTAGGTGGAGTTCGGCCTGAGGCCGGTCAGGGTGGCTTTCTGCCCGTCCACACGCAGGGTCCGAGTGTTGTTCTGCTGGCTGACGATCAGGCTGTAACAGTCCACTCCTCTCACCGTAGACCATTTGACCAACAGGACCGTCGACCCTTCCACGATGACCGACACTACGGGGACGGAGAGGGCTGCTGTCGGGGGACACGGGTAAGATGTTTTAGGATGATTGGGATTGATTTATGGATAAAGTCAGCGAATGCAAAAATAACACAGGGTGTGACTTCAACAAACAGAACTGCTTCCCAAAGAAAAAGAACTCACCCTTGCTGTTGTCCCTGAGGTCCCTCCTCCTCCTTCCTCCTCCTATCACTGTAAAGTTAAGCCATTGTGTTAACATGATGTTGAGGTGTACAGCCCTACACTCCCTGTTTGTATACTTAAAAAGGAATTTTTATGTGTCACCTGTCACAGGTGACACATAACGTCACCTGTCACTAGGTCAGCTCATCAAATTAGGGATTTAATAAGGCCATTCGGCCGTATTAATCGCACATTCATTAATTTAATATATGACATCCAGATTATTTCGTTTTATTCTAAAACACGGTTCTCCATCAGTAGTGACATTGAAAGCAGGGATAAATAAATAAAAAACTAAAGTGTAACGATGAGGCAGAGCTATAGCCATGCGTGTGTGTGTGTGTGTGTGTGTGTGTGTGTGTGTGTGTGTGTGTGTGCGTGTGTCTGTTCTAATACACAACAGGGCAGAGGACCTACCACTCTCTACAGGTGCCGAATCACTCTCGCCCTCTGCATTGCTGGCGGTGATGAGAACGCTGCCACGGGGGACGCCAGTCAGGTTGCAGGTGAGCTCAGTGATGTTGCACACCTGGCTGGGGGGCGCGGTCCGGTTGTCGTACACTGCGTAGGAGGTGGCGAACACGGAGGCGTACCACGAGAGGACGGCCGAGGCCGTGCTGCCCGTGAAAGTTACGTTTGTGGGCGAACATGGAGCTGGGAGGAGGAAAATAAAAAAAAATATATATATATATAAAAGAGAGCGGGGAAGGGAAACATTGTTGGTGTGTTAGTTGGTGACTTCATGTGATGGTGCTATTTTGGATGGATGTGACACTTGAGTTTGAGTTATTATTCACTTGTATCACATCTCATTGGGGAATATCCTATTCGTAAAATAAGTGTATTCTAAAACCAATTGCATTCACAGGTTTAAACATTTTGGCAACAATCAAACCCGGGCATTTTATCGCATAGATGCATTCATACATTGACTAACCTGGAAAGGCTGCGATGGAAACATTTTATATAATTTTGTCTTTTGTACATTTGAAAACAATCACACACAACCTCTCTTATCTATTTTGTTTAATCCTCTGAAGGCAGAGGCTCAGTCAGGGAAAGGCGTGTACCTGTAGTTCCAGTTAAAGCCTCAGATGGCGCACTGGTGCCAGCGGGTCCTCTGCCCTGCACCATCGCCAGGTAGGATGAGCCGCAGGGGAGGGGCATTTCGAAAAAGGTTGAATTTGTCCAATAGGAAGAGAGTTCAAACTGTGCCTGGCTGTCCCCTAATATGCTGCCCGTCACGTTCAGCAGGTACTGGACATCTGGACATGCAACCGGGGACCACTCAAAACGCAGTGTCTGTACTGCACTTTCCATGGGCAACAGCTGTGCCTGAAGATCTTCTGGAGGACAGGGCACTGGGCCAGATAGACAGCAAATGGTATGACGACTTTGAACATGTGTACGAACTATGTTTAGACAAATAACATTTTATAAATATGTATGTATCTACAAATATTTAGATGCATCCCCTTAACAAGCATGCAGGGGGGGGGGGGGGTTAGGCTGCAAACATCAGGGTTTGGTTTTGACCCAGAACCGATTGTCTATGAGACTATGCTGCCCTCCATACTACTCCAATATGAACCAATCCCAAGTAGTTATGAGAGCCCAATTTAACTCAACCCAATCAATGTATTTAAATATATAAAAAAATGGATATAATAATAGTAATAATTGACATCATATGATATGCTTCATGAATGAACATCTCCTTGGTACCTCCTCCGGCCAGCACTGGCTCACTGATGGAGCTGTTGCATGCCCCGTCAGAGGCCTGTACGGAGAAATTATACTGGGATCCACACTGTAGGCCGTCGATGGTGCAGGTGGGCTCTGAGCTGCTGTCACAGAACAGCATCTGGCCCGCCTCGTCCTCAGCAGAGGCTGAGTAGCCCACCACATCGCCCATGGGGGTCCAGGTGAGCACAGCCGACTGATTGACACAGTGGACAGTGACTGAGAGGCCGTCTGGTTGGCAAATCACTGACGGAGGTGAGAGGAAGGGAGAGTAGAGGATATAAGATATAATGACATATAGGTATATATAGTTGGTTAGGGCAACAGTAGCTAAGGAGGTAAAGCAGGTTGACTGGTAACTGGAAGGTTGCTAGTATGATCCCCCGGCTACTCCTAGCTCCTAGAGTGTCGAGGTGTCCCTGAGCAAGACGCCTAACCCTGACTGCTCCTGACGAGCTGGCTGTCTGATTGACTGATCGGCTCATTCACTCTGCCGATGGAGTGAATGTGTCAGTGTAAGTTTCTTTGGATGAAGCGAAAAATCCCCTAAATGTAAATGTGAATCTAATATTATGATTGATTATGATATTCATATTCGAAGAAAAACATATACATATCATAGAAGATGCCTGGCTTTAGAATATATAAGTTTAGGTTATTGGTATCAGTGATTCCGTTAGTTTCTTATCAGTACCTGCACAAAAGGAACATTTGATTGTTTGATTGTTAAAGCACTGGATCGTCTTCAGTCAATGTGATGAATAATACATATTTATGCAATGACATTTATTTGACACGACACCGAGAGAGCCTACCTGTGTTAAAGGTGACATTTTGACTGGCCCTGCTTGAGCAGTTTTCATGGCTGGCGCTCACAGACAGCATATACTGCTGGCCACAGTGGAGGTCGGAAAGGCTGCAGTTGCTGGAGCTGCTGTTGCACATGTGTGTGTGGCCATCGACAGTCCTGGCAGTAACAAGGTAGTCCTGGGCCACTGGGGAGGGCCTCCAGGACACCAGCGCACCGCTGTCCCCGCAGGACGTGTTCACCACCAGGTCTCTTGGTGGGCAGGGCTCTTCGATGGGAAAACAATTGACACACAACCGCACATGTTAGCATTAGCAAAACGCCACACTGGTCTTCGCTGGAAGACTGTAAAACAGAATCACTCAAGAGATCTTTTCTTTAGGTATTTCAGGGTTATCACGCAGAAAACCAGGCCGAAGGAAGACAGAATGCATTCAATCCCCAGTGGCTACACGTACCCATGCTTATCCTGTAGGGCGGACTCCGAAGACCACTGCACTGGTCGGAGGATGCGGCCACTATGATGGTGTAGCGTAGATCACAGCGTGCTCCCCACAGGGTGCAGTGAGTGTCGGTGGAGTTGCAGTACAAGTACGTTCTGTCGCTGGCCTCTGCCGTGACATTGTACTGGGTGTTTCCCTCGCCCCCCGCCATTGTCTCCCAGACCACAAGGATGGAAGAGTTGTGGCACTGGGCGAATGCGGTGATGGCCGAGAGGGAACAGGGGGCTGGGTTGGGGGTTTGGATGTTTGGGGGGGTTGATAATGAGTTTGTTTAGAGTTTGACAATGATATTGTGTAAATGATACAACAATAGGTTAAACCTAATCTCGCCACAACTTGTTTCCTGTTTCTCTATGTTTTGTTGTTTTTCATGTTTTTCTAGAGTGACCAATCTAAATGTTAATGATTTTAAGTCTTGAAGAGTTTACAACTGCTGGCCAAGTTGTAGTAACGCTCAGTCGTCATTTACGCTCTTACTGGCAACACGCCTGCTGCATGCCTCCAGCAACTTGATTGGTCAAAGAAGCAATATGCAAAACAAAATCAAATGCCCTGTTCACTGAGATTTGAGCTGGTCTGCTATCAGAGTTCGGATATGAATCTAAAGTCTGATTCATTGTACAAGGTAAATCCCATTAGTTACATTGTTTTCAAGGGATCACAAAATACAAAAACGATAGGACAATACAAATAATATCCAAAACAGAGTGGGATACAGGAAGCAGTAATAGCATTTTGTCATAATCTGTCATCAATCAAACATGAGCATCACTTTTTGTAGTACCTGTCTCCAGTTCGATGGCAGTGCTCGGCATACTGTCGCAAAAACTGTTAGAAGCGACGACGCTGAAATTATACATGGCACCACACTCCAGGTCCTGCACCTCACAAGTGGTGTTCGTTGAGGTGGTACAGTTGAATCCGTGGTCCCGATCCATCGGGGACATCACTGTGTAGCTCACTGCACCTTGGCATGAGTTCCAGGATATCCAGGCTGAATTGGTAACACAATCCAGGGTGCCACTGATACCCTGTGGTTGGCAGGGAGCTGGAGATTACGTGAGAGAAAAAAATAGTTGAATTCAATTCAGATTAAGGACCTAAATGGATACTCCAGATTGTTTTATTGTGTTTAGGACAAAAATCGATTTAAACAAAAAGAGCAAAGAACATACATTGCACGAATGACGAAACTTAGATAATAGATAAATAAAGATTATAAGTCTTTTACCCATATGAATGGGCGAACCGATGCTTGGCAGACCGGCACAGTTGCCATTCCTCGCCATCACTTGGACAGTGTACTCCTCACCACAATGAAGGTCATCCCAGATGCATGCGCTTGTATTTGTGACACACGTGTGGGTGTGGCCATCAAGGCCTGTTGCCACAGCAATGTATGTCTGATTTATATTGCTGGCAGTCCAACTAACTGAGG
>JAOPUD010000154.1:14721896-14739029 GCA_027122715.1 Trisopterus minutus | reverse complement strand
ATCTCCTTCTTGAAACAGAAGCCGTTTCATGACTATTTACTCTCAAAAGATCTGCGGCTTAGGGTTAGGGGTAGGGTATACAACAACAACAATAACAACAACACGTGTCTTGTTTAGGCTCTCTGCGTGCCTCCCTCCCATGTAGGTTACGTCTGTGGACGGTCTGAAACCCATACTGCAGATCTATAGAGGATGACGTGCTGACCGAGTCTGGTGCAGGGAGGACCCCCACCCCCGTCTCACCTTGCTCCCTCTGCGTCGGTCTGTCCTCAGATACTCCAGCGCCGGCGACGGCGTGCGCTGGAAGAACACGTTGCTGGGCAACAGCGCGGAATCCGACTGAACCGAGCGCTTCCGAAGGTGGTCGGACGACGACGCCCGCGTCGGCTCTCCCACTTTATAACTGTTGTTTTCATTTGATGAGGAAGGATGCAAAACAGAAGTCAAAAGATGAATTAAAATAATATAACAAGGTCAAGGTAAACTTTATCATCAATTAATTAAGTAATAATTAATAAGTGGCAAATTAGTAACTAATTATTAAGTAGGAAATTCATGTGGTCTCCATTACACGCTCCATTGTTATATATATAAAAAAACATAAATACACATAATGTGTATTTAAAAGAACTGAAGGCACTGATAGGGGGGAGCGGTCACCTGGCCGGGAGGCTGCAGGTGGAGGTGTAGTTGACCTGGAGGAGCGGCTTCTGGAGAGGTGGAGGAGACAGGGGATACAGCTTCTCTTTGGAGTGCACTCTCCTCACGTCCTTCCCTGCTAAGGAACACACCAATGGGAGTACCGTGAACCGTGCTACACAGCTAGATCGGCCGGAGCTGCATCCCATTCGGATGTCGGGAAGGGAATTCGGGGACCAAAGCAAACTGCAACACTGACCTCTGTAGGCATGTCTTTTGCCTTGCGGTGCCCTGGGCAGCTCAGCACAGAGGTAGAGACTACTGCTGCTCCCTCTACTGCCCCCTACTGGTGCGTTGTTGAACTGCAGCGTCACATTGGAGTCGTCTGCCTGACCACTATCTGGAAGTGGGGTAATGATCATGTATTACCAAGTATGTGTGTGAGAGGTGCGCTTTAGTGCGATAGAGAGATGTGTTTTAGTGAGAGAATGAGCGAGAGAGAGAGTGAGACGGATGGACTTCCCACGGATTACACAGTCATGGGCTTTGAAAACACTCCAAATTTGAACAAACTGCCATATTCCTTGGGAGAAATACAACAATGTGTGATAGCAGCAGCATGTATCGTGACCTATTGTGATGAGAGAAGGACGTCAAACTCCCCATAAGAGAGAGACAGGGACAGAGACAGAGAGAGAGACAAAGAGAGAGAGAGAGAGATAGAGAGAGAGAGAGACAGAGAGAGAGAGAGAGACAGAGAGAGAAAGAGACAGAGAGACAGAGAGGGACAGACAGAGAGAGAGAGCGAGAGAGAGAGAGAGGTGTGCTTTACCTTTGCTCTTGCTTTGCTCCATGTCCGTTGAGATCCAGTCATCTAACTTCAACCGACGGGAGCCGGGCTGCCTGGCGTCCTCCCCCAGCTCAGACCGGCTGCCCAAGGACTTCAGCACACTGCAAAGCCCACAGGAGCATTATGAGCCTTTACATGATTCAGCCACACACACACACACACACACACACACACACACACACACACACACACACACACACACTCCTCTACTGGTGGATGAACATCAGGTGCGGTACGTGTGCAGTACGTCTCTCTACCTGTGGTGGGTTTTCCGGGCTTGCCGGGTGCGGGAGCGGCGTTCCTGGCGGTCCTGGTTGAACTCAGAGGTGAGGTGGTCCATCCTCTGGGCCAGGTGGGGGAGCTGGACCAACCCGTCCTCCAGGTCCTTCTTCAGCTGGGACACCTCCGTCTGCAGCGCCAACAGGGCCGCACTTCAACAGACACACACACACACACAGGCGCACACACAGGCACAGACACAGACACACACACACACACACACACGCACGGCCACAGGCACGAACGCACACACGCACACAGGCACAGACACACACACACACACAGACGCGCACACACACACACATCCAATCACAAGAGCGTGAATTAAGGATGCAGGCAAATAGAATGCAAAGCATGAACAAGCGTCCACTTTCTCTTCATTCTTTGCCGCCCACAGACCTGTTGCAAGAGCAGGAGGGCAGCCGGTCCAATCCCAGGGGGGCCTGCATGGCCGGGGTGAGGGTGGGCTCTGATAGGTGGTGCTTAACCCGGTCGGTACGGCACTGGTGGAGATGATCTGTGGGGGGGCGGGCTCAGTGTCATTTACCAGCCAATCAACATGCTTGTTTGTGAATTTCCCCGTCTCCCACTCAGTAGGACGTGTGCGGCCTCACCCTGGCGTGTGATTGACCTCTCCTTGGTGGTGCTCTCCACCCACCGCTCCACAGCCGCCGCCGCCGCCCCCGCCGCCGCCCCCCCACAGCCGGGCGTCTTGCCGTGTTTGTGGGATTCTGATTGGCTGGCTGTGGGCAGGCTGCTCCTCCTCCTACTCCTCCTGCCCCCGGGGGGCTCGGCGGGGGCCGGGGGGTGGACGGCGGTCTGCGGGTTGGAGCTGGAGTCCTCGCTGTCCGACGCGCTCAGGCTATCGCTGTGAGGACGCGCCACGGCGCTGAGGACAGGGGAAGGACAGACGTGTTGTCATGTTATACCACAAGGTGTGAGTGCGGTTAGCCTGTGATTAGCATCACAACAAGTGGGCGTGTCCACCTAGATGTGCGCCGTCGCTCACCTATCCGTCACACACCATAGGTGGACACGCCTACTTGTGATGTCAGAAGAGGCTGATTTTCAAAACGGCTTGTAACGGCTAATAACATTCACACCCGGTGCTATAATATGTTCCCCTTTAACCACAGGAATATATTGTGTTTTTGTCACCTGGGTCGTGTCTGCATTAAGATTCAATTCAGGGTCACAGCATAGAAAAACAGTGTTTTGTTTTCGTGGATAAATTCGCTCTGATTTGCTGGACGCTGTTTGTACAAACCAGCATAGGGGAATTGGAGCTACCAAACTGTCTTTGGTGATCACTCAGTTCTTCTTGCCAAGTGCAGTTAGCAGTAGTACCTCTCTGTGAGTAGTTCTGACTCGTGGTATGTTCCTACGCCTGGTTGAAGCAGGTCCGAGCTCCCAAATCCACTGTCAGTTTCTGGGCTCACGATCCTCTGCACCGCATGAACAACACATCAGCAACACTACATGACAATACAATAGAGTAGCATACAATACAGTACCATAACAACATACTTGATACATATTTATTAAAAATATATCCACAGATACACTGTGAATACATAATCAGTAGAATACCTTCTCAAGTTGGGCCATGTGTCCCAAAAAGAGGCCAAAATATAACAAAATTTTTTCACACAAAAACACAAAATATTACACTTTTTTTTCCCCAGAACAAACTTTTTTAAAGTGGCAAAATCTGAAGATCTCCGATTAGTTCTCTTTGGCAGCATCCATGGCATAAGAACGCCTATACACAGGAGTGGGTTGAAGAGCGAGTCTGTCGCAGCAGCTCCACAATAGCCTCTCTGCCTGAGCCACCACAGCTGGGGGATGAAGCACACATCACTTTCTGTGCACCACTGGTGATTGGAGATTTGAATGCATGGCTTGAATGAATGCCGCCACCGACACCCAGTTCGTCACATTCATGATACTGCAACTGATCAGCGGGTTGCTGTGTCTCAATCACCATTATGTTACCTCACCCAGCGATAGTGGCTTAAATCACATATCATGTAAAGGAAAATCTTTGGAGATCTTTAAATGTTGCCACGATGAAATGTTGCCACGATTATGGTGAGAGACAAAAGCTGTTGACTCAGACAGGAAGAACGTCCGTACCCAGACATGCAGCCACTGACCTGTGATAGGCACGCGCTATGGGTCTCTGAAGCGTTCGAGGAGGAGAAATGCCCCACAGCCGGGCTATCACTAGAAGCTAGGCTATCGCTAGCATCCAGGCTATCATTAGCAATAAGGCTGTAGCTAGCGGCTAGGCTTTCATTAGCAGCTGGATCGTCGCTGGCAGCCAGGCCGCTGCTGTCGGCCAGCTCCCACTCACTGCCCGCGCTCGGGGTACTGTCCTGGGTGAAAAGACTGAAAATAAAGACAAAAGACAAAAAAAAAAACATTTGTATCATATGATAATATCTATATATTCATTAAACTAGATTTTGTATTGATATACAAGTTTAGCAAAGTGAACTCAAAACTTTTGACTTTGTAGCCACACGACTCAAGGCAAAACTGTATATATTGGCACTGCCTTTATGTGTAAAGTAATGAGAAATACCTAACACACTAAGACAGACCGTGGCAGAGAATGCCCTCATTTATTCTCCAGGCCTGTTGTAGATTGACCACAGCAACACCGTGGTCAGCATTGAATGCATTGAATGCTCTCCAAAAAACAACCAAAGAACATCAACAACAACACTGACCTTTCAGGTGTGCGTCTGTCAGGTGTTTGCCTCGAGGAGGAAGTGTTCCCAGTCACACAGGCCAAGGCGATGTCCGAGACCTTCCCTTCTGAGTAGCTGCAGCTCCTCTCCACTCTCTGCTCCTCTTCATCGTCAACAGCAGCAGCAGCAGCAGCAGCAGCAGCAGCAGCAGCAGCAGCAGTGAAGTCCGGTCCCTCAAGAGAGTCCTGGAACCGTCTAAAAAAACACAGAGACGCAAATACACACACACACACACACACAGAGGACAAATTAACACACAGTTTGTTATTCCCCCTGCCCTGGGGAACTCTACACCGACTGCACCTGAAACAGTACCCACCCCATAGGAAGGCAGACTGGCCTATTAACTAGATACGGACAAACACGCGCAAGCGTGTGTGTGTGCGCGTGTGTGTGTGTGCGTGTGTGTGTGGGCATTTTGTGCACACCCATACACACGCACAAACACACACACACACACACTCACACACAGACACATAGAATGATTCACTAAATAATCCTAATGAATCCTGTCAATGCCTAAGCGTGCATACAATGCAAGTCATACAGTATTTCAGAGCCTGAATATAATGTAATTTACCATAATATTAATAGACATAATAATGACATTAGTGTAACAATCAGATATGGAGTTGGGTGATATTGGTCGATCTTACTGGGGATGTGTGAGTGAGCACTGGGGAGGAGGGCTGCAGTCTTCTGAGAGAGTTGGTGAGCCCTCTCTGCTTTGATTCAGCTCACTGTCTCCCTGGTCCTCACTGGCCTCCTCCTCTTCCTCCTCCTCTTCGTCTTCTGCTGCTTCCCACATCTCATTGGCCGAGGCAGGGAAGCAGGCACCTGGCTGCTGCAACATGAGACCAGGTCAGAGCCTTTGCACACATGCACGCACGCATGCATGCACACACGCACACGCACAACACGCACACACACACACGCGCACTCACTTACGCACATGCACATGCACATACATGCATGTACGGTGTTCGTGCACATGCACGAACGCACCCATGCACGTACACACACACGCTCATGCACGTAAACACGAATGCACACTCACCTATGCAAACACACTCACCCACACAGACACTTGCATTTACAAATAAACATACACAAACACACTCACAAACACAGGGCACACAGAAACACCTGTATAACCCACACAACCAAAATATTGTGTAATAGTAAAGAATGTTGCAGTTCCTCTCTCAGTGTATAAGTTAGAACATGAATGAGTGACGTGAATGAGTACATTACCTCATGCTGGAATGAAGGGAGTGAGGGGTCGGAGAGGTGAGGATGACTGGGATTCACGCCCAAGGATGGCATAGGGGGCATGGATGTGGGTGTTGACGATGAGTGGGGAGGGGAGAGCTGGCTGCACACATTTCTGTCTATGGTCTCTTTAATGTCCTCCAAGTGCATGCCTATCCTGAATATGTCTCCCTCTACAAGCCTGCACACAGCACAGAGCACAGGTATGTAGGGCGTGCAAGCAGTGACACATCGGTCCGTCATGTTGACAACACACATGTTACGACACACTCACACACACATGCGTGTGCACACAAGCACACACAAACACACAGTGGTGTGGTGGGGCCGTGTTTAAAAAAACATACATACGACACAAGATCTCTGCTATGACCTCTGACCGGTCAGGGTCAAAGGTTAAAGCTTTGCTATGACCTCTGACCTTTCAGGGTCAAAGGTGCCCGTGTTCCTGCGTAGGCCGATGTAGTTCTGCATCTCCAGAGCTCTGTGCTCCTCCTTGTTGCTGATGTACTTCCTCTCCAGCTGATCCTGGGCCTCCATCATGCTCCTAAACATCTGAGACACATTACAGTCCACACAACTTACAAATAGATATAGGCAAACTAGTGCTATGCTGTATACTTTTAATATACAGGAGGTAAAGATTATAAATGATACACAGACACACAAACAAATGAGAAAAACATACTATGTGCACGAGATGCAGTGACAAAGGACTTTATTGTGACACTAATGCTGTACATGCTGCTGTACCTTGGCCATTATTAAGATTGAGAACAGGGCTTACCATTTGCTGATCTCCAAGGCTGATGAAGGTTGGTGAAATGTTAAGGCTCACTTTGAATTCCTCCACCTAAATCGAAGATTAATTTCTGGTAGTGTTAGATAATGAACCTTGGTAACAATGCATGGGTGTATGAATGTTGATTTATATTTTGAAATATAATTTAAATGATGACCTGTATCATGAATTCACTGATAATGTCTCGTAGCTCACTGGTCATCCTTTCACCATCAGTAGGATCTTGTTCACTAGGCCGGATGGAAGACTCTTGATTCAGCGGCTCAACGGTGCGATTGTGCACAAGCTCCTCACTAAATTGTACTAGACCGAAAAAATTGAGAAATAGAAAATACGGAAAACACGATGCAAGGCGACGCAAGTAAGTTGCTAATATTAAAATAAATGTTTTAAACATAATACATATTTTAACATTCTTTAATGTGATTAATGGCAAACCGAATACAGGTACATCTGCACAGCATAATAAACATCTCATACATTTCTTTTCATGCCAATAATTCCAACTTTCGCCCAAGGCAATTGCAGCAAGGGCTCTTAAAACATGTCTGTGTCTGTAGAACTGTAACTTGAGCCCACTTGTAACTAAGGAAGCCGGTTGCACGTATGTGTCGCTGTCATAATATCAAATGTCAGACACCAAAGATAACTCTACCTGCTGGAGGAGAAAAAGGAGGTACAGAGAATTCAAAATGGCTCCCTTGGAGTCCCTGATAATCCACACTGTCGAACCTGAGTAGATCTTCAGAAGGTGTCTGAGGCTGTCAACAAAGCAGTGTTCAATTGTTATACAAAATGAACGCAATTTCTTTGGTCATGTAACCTTTGGGAACATATTAAATTATATTGAATTATATTAAATTATATAACAAATCACTTCAAAGAAGATGCACTTACTTTGTTTCCTAGCCGCATTTCATCGATCAGATTCTCTGCCTCTGCGTATTTGGTCAGCAGTTTATCATATTCCGCCTGAGGGAATAATAAAGATTAAGATTAAGATTCTACAAGCAGTGAGGGTGAAAGCACATCCCAAACTCGTTCAATGGTGTCTCCCTCACCTGCAGATGATGCACCATCCCTGGGGTGGGGGGCTGCTTCTCCTGGTCCGGGAACACAAAGGGCCTCTCCGGAGCCTGGGACGAGTCCTCCAGCACCCGGCGGACCAGCCCCAGTACGCCTGGGGAGGACTGGGCCCTGTGCATGGTGCTGGAGGGCTGGGCCGCGGGCCTGCTGGAGGGGGTGGTGGTGGTAGCGTTGGTGGTGGTGGTGGTGGTGGTGTTTGGGGGGCCGCTGAGGGCTTTGGGGATCTTCACCTTGGGAGCCACCTTGGAGAAGTCGGGCGGCGGGTAGTGGACCTGGCCCTGGCCGTACTTCAGCTCGCTGCACGAGCGGGCGCGGACCAGAGGAACGTTGTCGCTTTCCCCGACTGTCTCCCTCCTCATTAGGCTCAGATCCTCGCTCTGGTGTTCAGAGGAGTTACTGTTTGACGCGTTGCTGCGTGTAGCAAAGGAGAGGTCCTCCATCACACTATTATCATGTTTCAAACTGTCTGCTGAAGCGGAATCACTCCCATCATCAGCAGCCTTGTCACAACTCCCTTCGGATGAACACAGATTAGTGTGATTATCCTCGGCCGGGCTTCCCCTGCTTAGGTTATGCTTCCTAGGAATCCCTGCTGGGTTGTTTTTCAGCGCCGTGCTGAGCAGGGTGTCGTCCATGCTTTCCAGGAGGGACACCTCTGGCAGCGTTTCCGCTTCGATCAGCTTACCCGAGCAGCACAGCTCCTCCCTGGAGAAGTGTCTCAGCAAAAGCTTGGCGATGTCTGGTTGTTGGGCAACGGGAGTGGGACTACCGCACGTGGGCGCAGCCACGTGGGCTGGCTTGGAGGCACTGCCACGGTCCGTGGCTGGATTACCGCTCGGCTCTTGGGACCCCATTTCTGGTCCCTTAGTGGTCATCTCTGTGCGAGAATGATTTGGTGCAGTATGGTTCTCCCTGCCGCCTACTGGACCGTTCAATTCAGGGCTTGCATGTGGGGTTTCCCTCCCCTCAGAGCTCATGGTGCTCTCAGTGCTGGACATGTGGTTAAAGTAAGGGCTGCCCAAGTCACCGTCAAAGGGCAATTCTTCTTGGTCTTCATCGCTTGTGTTCTGCCCCAGGTCTTCATCGTCCTTGGTGGATGGAGGTTCAGCTTGTACGTCTCGGGGTCTGGAAGGGGACCCCTGCTTTATACTGTTGTTGTTGCTCCCGGCCTCCAGGACATTCTCTACAGCCTTACTGCTGAACCCATTGCATTCTGAAGAGGAGGAGTCCTCCAGAGCTGACAACTCTGCAGTCCCTGTGTGACGATGGAACCATACGATCACTTGATGCCAGGATCCACCATTAAGGGGCTGAAGTGTCTTACTGTACACGCTTAATTGCATTCAAAGGGGACTTATATGCACACGGTGCTATAATGTAGTGTATAATGGATTCTATTTTTAATATTGCATTGTTAGGGAGAGTTTGGAACACATAAATGTAATTGCCAGCTATGACTGCTGTTATGTTGTGTGCATTTGACAATAAAATAACTTGACTTGAACTTTAGCTTGACTGGGGAGTTTCACAGAGCCACCCTGATGATCCGTGACGAGGAGGGTCCCTTACCGCTGAGGTGGAGGCTGGCCTCGGAGCCAGCGGACTCCTGAGTGAGACGCACGGGAAAGGAACTCTCCAGGTCGCTGAAGTGGAGACTTTCATCCTCACTCAGGTCCACAAAGATGCTCTGCTCGAAGCTCTTCTCCCACAGAACCGCAGTACGGGGCGGGTGGGACGAGATGTCCTCATCAGAGTCTTCCATAATTCTCTCTGTGAAACTTCTACGCTGTGTCAAAGGGAGGGGAAATCATGAAGGGTTTCCAGATATTAGGGCAACAATATACAAAATAAGTTATTTATTAAACATGGATTTAAATGTTGTCAATGTGTAAATGTTGTTTGTACATACATGCAGGCTTGGGAAATTGATCGTATGGTCAATAACAGAGTTATACCTTGTTCACCTGATTCGTTTGTACAAATAAATGACATCTCGTCATTCTGTGAGGTGGGTGGATGTGAACGGGTGGTTCCCTGTGTGTAGTGTAGCAACAACTAAATGTGATCTTACGCCACTGATTTCCAATACATTATTGCAGAAAGTATAGCAATATTTATTTTCTGCGGACAACAACATTCAAAGGCAGCGCAACAATTTGCAGAGTGATAACACATGGTGGTGTAATAGGCTTACCTTGTGAAATTAAAGTGCCGGTCAGTTTTCCGATATCAGGCTCACGCACGGTGCGTTGATGTTTGCTGCTGTTGTGCAGCCCAGCACTTGCTGCTGACATAATTCTGCTATTAGACGATGACTTCACGGGACGACTCTTGTCCAGGAGCAGGCGGTTCCGTGTCTCGTTAATAATGCAGCCACCCTGAAGCGCTGCTGGTCGGACAGGAGTAGTCCGCGGGTTGCTTGGTAACATTTTTTCAAGCCTCCTCCGATTACTGGCCTTCGGCTAAAGAAGGTATTTAGCGAAGTTGGCAAAGGTATTTTACGTGAGACTATGTCGTTTTTTTTTATACAGACGATTTATTGTAAAAAAATAATAATAATAATAAATGAGCGCTATTACGTTCCAGTAACCCTGCTCAGATGTCTCCACTAAACATAACTCTTTTTTTTGCTTGCAACCATTTTAAATGTAGTATCATTATTATTATTATTATGTGATGCTTCGTGATTACATGAACAATGCATTATAGTTGTTGTTGTTTTTTTACTTAAATTTGTATTTGGATTTTTCATTTATATACAATATTACACATTTCTTAGAAACCAGAAAGAAACGAAAAAATAATAATAAATAATAATGAAGTACAATATTATAATAATATAATTATAGTTTCACTTTGTTCGCTACAGCGTAAACTTCTCGCTCAGCTTGACAGCTCAACTACGACGACGCGTCACGCGCCCCAGTCTATTTAAATCCATTGGTCGCGCAACTGTCGTGTGGGCGTGGCTACCTTTGAATGGGCCGTTCCGATTGGCCAGCGGGCTGAAAACAACGAGTACGTTCTTTTTGTTTTATCCCGTCGTCGTTAAGTTAACCGATAGAAGTTACATAAAGTAGGAAAAAGTATGGATTAAAAAATGTACTCCGTTATGGAAACTCCTCATAAAAGGTGTTGTTTCGTGTTGCCTGTGCGGTCGTTTACGCTGTAGGAGGGATCTTTATTTCCAGAGTAAAAGAAGTGCCTGCCATTGTTTGAACTGGATCGCCTAACGTAAGTCAACAGCTAACCAGGCTAACCCACAGCGTGTGGGATTCTGTGTGCAATAAATCGCCTTTTTTTTTTTTAAACCATCTTAGTGTGAGCCGTCTCTTGCCGCAGTTAAACTAACTCAGATGCAATAGCGTCAGGCTGCAGGGAGCTGGCCGCCGTCGGCTCCAGCGCCTCCCTTAACCATCCGTGTGACTTGGGGAAGTTTGCAGGATCCCATAATGTACGAAATGTAAAGTTAACGATAGAGCTGCTTTCTTGATTTCTTGATCAGCTGAAGGGTGTTATTCATGCATGCTGCTAGTTTCAGTGTCCTTTGTTTTTTTTACTTTATATCGTTGACTGATGATGCAGCCCTGCGTTGACGTATATGCTCTTATGTCTTTCACACGCTTTTAGGTTTTCCAGATTACCCCCATCTGTGTTGAGGAGTTATCGGTGAGTACTCTGCAGACATATGGTTGTTTTCGGGGTCTGGTGTGCGGGTTCACTGCTGTAGTGCGACTGGGTGTATCCATCACTTTTTGCTGTGGCTCTCATGCGGTCTTAAAGTGTATTCCTGTGTATAGACCGAAACTTAATCTAGACGTTTTTGTTCGTGTTTTCAGGGGATTAGCTGGATGTGAGGTTGTCGTTAAATAACATTGACCTCCTGTTGATTCATCGGCTATTGCTTGAGACATGATTCCCTTGGGCTCTCCTCTTTCACGACTATGTGCCTACTACAGATTACAGCTATTCACACACATTTGGCTCATAATACTGGCAAAATGCTGAATGCACATTAGCAGACGTTGATTATGATTTGCACGCATTCCCATGTACATGTTATGTACTTGACAGACTTCCAACGCCTCAGGCTTTTTTTAGTCTAACGATGATTCATGTCCAAAGAGTAGCAGTATAACAGGCTAGGCACACAGTGTTTGTGCAGTGTTTTTCCATTCTGAATATGAAGTGCATGTGAAACTATCATGAACTGCAGAAGTGTGTTGTTGTTCAACACTAACTCCTGTCAGTGTATGTAGAAATGCACTGGCAGAATTGTAGTGATGCAATATTTGGCCAACACATACTTGTCATTCGCAACTTGTAGTGCTCACTGCACAATCTCAAGCATTGTAATGCTTCTAAATATATCTCCCTGTTTGGTTCAAGAATGGAGCATATATGTATATATATTTTTCCCCTCCTTGTGTGGTTCCTGTGCAGACTCAGTTACCCCATGCTTAACATTGACAGCTCATAATCTATAGTTGGATTTTGGGAAGAATGAGAACCAGATGTTTGGCCCTAGATTTGCAATCTTCTTAAAGAGGCATAGTACAAATAGCCTCTGATTAGTAATCAAATGAGAAAGCAATACGATATGCACAATCCGCCTCTGATTTACTTTGTCTAGCATAATCCCTCATGTTGTGTACAAAAGACCACCCAAGACTAGGATGAGTAAACATGGTTGTGTGCAACATGATTATTGTGCCAAATGACTCACCATAGCTAACATTATTACCAGTTCAGTGAATCAAGTTATGGCCTAAATTAATTATGTCTTATTTTTGCAATAGCTTCTGACCTTTTCTTTTATATCGCTAGCTTTCTCAAGCAGGCCACTCCAACTGTGCGCCTGCTCTGAGATTTTCTTTGCTGCTTTGTTCTGGGAACTTGGAGAGCAAGAGGGCTGGGTTTGGTATGACCTCATGCATGGATGAGGTAATGGTGGGCTCCAGCCCTCCTCGGAGGTGTGCTGCTTTGGGGAGCTTACTCTTTGCTTCACACTCATTACGGTGTGCTATCGTTTTTCCCAAACTGTATCTTCGAGGACTTGCAAACTTAATCAATGTTCAATGATGCCAATCATATTTTCTGTTGATTGCTTTAAACCAAGCCAATGCCAACACTTAAAAAATTTTGTTCCCCCCCTGTCATAGCTTCAGCCTAAGCGCATGTTTCTCTGCGTGCTCACGCCGTATCCACAAGCACGTGCTCCTCATCCAGTGTCTACAGTGTGTACAGTACACGCCCCCTAAACCGGGATGATCTCCGTTGACAGGTTGCCTGCGACTTGCCCCCTCCCACCAAACCTATTCTGTCCACCTCCTTTCTCTGGCTCCCTGCCCTCGCCCTGCCCTGCTTCAGCATGCTGCTGTTTGGTTGGGGTTGCCATGGCGCAGCGTGGCCAGAATGAGGATTTACACACAGCATCTTGTGTTCTCTTCACAGAGGGCCGGGCGAGAGGAGACAGCCCGAGCGGCGACACACGCGCGCACACACGCAGTGAATGAACCTAGTATGGACAGAACACTCAGAAGGACTCTGCAGACTCTTTTTAATACTCATGGATGCTTCAGCCCGCCCTCGCTCTAGTTCTCCTCAACTGCATCAACCCTTCATCAAGGAACTCATTTGAATATGGCCTCACTGTCCTCGCCCTGTTCCCAATAGGGAACGTTTCTTTTTTAGTTTTTGTTGCGTCCAACAATTTTTTTTCCGGAACAAACTGGGATTTTTTCCCCATAGTATGCACTACGATGGATGAGAAAGGCTCTATGCTTAGCGTCCAAGGCGAAGACCAGTCCTTTCATATCCGCTACAGGTAGGCATCCGTCCTCTCTCCACTAATGGTACAGTAGTGCTAGTGTTGTCTAGGTTGTTTTCACGTGGGACTGTTGATGAAGTAAATGTTGGCACATCGAGGCAAAGGAAAGACCCTTGTTATTACCTGCCTCATAACACTGGTTGCCCGTGTTTGGGCCGTACTCTGTCATTTTGAGTGGCCTAGTCAGGAGACAAATAATGCTGTCGTCAGTCATTTGGAGTCGGTGATTGAAGCTCTGTGTTAAATTAGACTAACCCCTGCGTGACAAGCACGTCTCTCCCTAACGAGGGTTAGCTTAGTTGTTGACTAAAGGCAGTGTACTGTGTTTAAACAAGGCGTGAGCCCCAGCTGTCCCCACCTGTCCAGGTACGGAGGCTCTTGAGAGCAGAGGGGACCTTTCAGACACAGGAGGGACCGCTCCAGTGAACATCAATAGTTAAACAGGCCCGCTGAAACATTCATTACCCCTTGCTTTGTTTTGCCACTGTGAATGGACCGGGAAGGGACACCTGTCTGCTGAGGGCTACCATCATTTCTATTGGCACGACGACCATATGCACTGTCCACCGCAGCTTGAGTGTCCTGATAAAGCTGCTTATCAATGGCCACAAGTGTAATCTGAAAGTTGTCCCGTCTCTCCTCTCATACTAATCTCAGGTGACCCCGGTCCAAGTTAAGATAATAGAGAGGGGACTGGAACGAGGGAGAAGTGGATTAGCTGCACAATCGCTGATTGGGGAGGTCTCCTGATGCTCTGGGTTAATACCACGCTGATAGCATTGGCTTCACCTTGAAGGGTGTGTGCCCCCCCCCCCCCCCCAAGTCTGCTGACGTAGATTCAACAGCGATTGGAAAAATACTTGATCTCCCTTAACCTAGGTTCAGTTAATAATTCAGTGCAGTGTTAAAATGGTGTACAGGCTAAGGGTCTGAATTCAATCTCTTCATGCCTCGGAGACAAAGAAGAAATAGAAGGGGCTGCCTGGAGTCTTTCCCTTGGTGGAAACCCATTTAGATGTCTCTGCCATGCACGGCTGCTGCTGCTGTTTTTATAAGAGACGGAAAACAAGCAGGTAGGGCAGAGATTAGCAGAAACGACTGTTATTATTCTGGAATAATACAATTATTGGCTAATTAAAGGAGTAAAGCACATGCATGTTTACACACGCTTGCAGGTCATTGGGTTGCCGGCACGATTGAACGGAACTAGCTACTTTAGTTCTTAAGGTAAGCGGTGGGCGTCTGTGTAATTTTCATCAGCGCGCCATCGATGAGCTTTTTGTTGAGTAGCCCCGATGAGCCTTTTTAAGATCCAGGAAGTCCTGGTGTTCTTCCTGAGTTCAAAGCCTTGGGTCGGAACAAACTGGGGGGGACTTGGAAGTCAACGCACTTGAGTGAGGCTGTGCAAAGCCAACCTTGTTTAGGAAGTTTTGGGGTGGGCCTTGGGCAAAACCAAATGTTTGATGCACGACTGCAGCAGTTGTAGAAACATGCGCTGTAATCTGCCATTAATCAGATAATCCTCCTCCTATTCTCAACACCCCCACTGGTTGCCTGGCGCCACAGCCAGTCCACACATTTGTTTTGAAAGGCTTTCTGTGCACAGAAATGTCGTCTTTTGTGGTCGTAACACAGGGAATGAATGGTGCTGGCTGTGCCGTTTGCCTCTCGCATTTGAGTTCCCAAGGCAGACACAATATTGTATACACGTGATATTGACCAATGGCGACAGGAAAGCCCCGCCTCTACCATAACAAACAAGGCGTGCGATCAACCTGGGCCATTGTTCTGTGTAGTCCGGAGGAAGTGGCTGAATAACACTCCCTGCCAACGCTCTTTCCTTGGAAGAGAGGGGCCTCTGGTCGTGGACTGTGGGTGGAGTTTTTCCCCCCCCCCTTGTCTGTTTTCCCCCCCTTCCCTTCAGTACTTGTTGTCCACACAGTACGAGTACCCTTTTCCCCATTTTTCCCAAAGCCCTCGACCCGGCGAGTCCGCTCTGGCTCCCCTTCCCTGTTGTGCCAGATGGGCTGTTGTTGCTCCAGTGGGGACTATTAGAACATGAGGACCAATTTCTGCACTGGGAACACGTCCACTTAGGAGGGCGTGTGTGTGCGTGTGCGTGTGCGTGTGCGTGTGCCTGTGCGTGGGATTGTGTAAAGGCACTTTAACTTCTTAACCAAGGTTCAACAGGTACAGTATAAATTGTAGCTATACTTTAGTGTTAAGTGTTCACATAATGGCTCTGGTTAAGAGAAGCAGTGTGTTAAGCAGGGATCAACCAATATGGATTGTTTCAGCCTAGCCGTTGACCGATACGCCGATGCCGATATTTGGAGCCGATACTGATTTTTGCTCCCTCGATTTACGTCATAAAAATGACAATAATGATAACGAATGTTGCGAGTCTCAATTTAAAAAAAGCAACATTTCTTGTCTGTCAAGAAATGTCAGTCCAATTCCGATCCACGGTTAAAAAAACGCTAATATCGTCCGATATATCGGCCGATCACTGGTGTTAAGAGTGCTGTGCTCCGTGGTCCCGGGCTAGGATGGAGGCGTCCTGTCTGGAGCTGGCCCTGGAGGGCGAGAGGCTCTGCAAGGTGGGGGACTACCGGGCCGGCGTGTCCTTCTTCGAGGCGGCCATCCAGGTGGGCACGGAGGACCTGCAGGTGCTGAGCGCCATCTACAGCCAGCTGGGCAACGCCTACTTCCACCTGCACGACTACGGCAAGGCCCTGGAGTTCCACCACCACGACCTCACGCTGACCAGGTGAGAGCGAGCTTACCCCCCCCCCCCCACCCCGCCCCGCATACATGCTCACTCCCGGTGGGGGGGGGGGGGAGAGAGGGAGAGAGAGAGGGGGGGAGAGAGAGAGAGAGCCAGAGAGGGAGGGAGAGAGGGAGAGAGAGACCAAGAGACCAAAAGGGTCCTCGGGACCAATTCGGGATTGTGGAGAAAAAGAACAGACTCAAGAGACGACGTATCTTGAGAAACGTATTTTTTGGCCCTGCATTTCCTCTCCTCGTTTCCTTTTTTTTTTTACCTCATGACATTGTGGGTGATGAGTCAGAAAATCAACTGTGTGATTTTTATTTCGATTTATTCCCGCAATCAGATGTCTGATTCCCCGTCCCCATGACCCCACGTGCTTATCCGGTCTCAGCCGGCTGAAAAACCGAATCCAAACCTCCCACGCACGCACCGTCTCCAGCTCCTTCCTCCCAACGACGTGCTAACCTTCCCCCGTCTCCCCCCGTCCCCGTCCCCCCCCCTCACCCGTCTAGGACCATCGGTGACCTGATGGGCGAGGCCAAGGCCAGCGGTAACCTGGGCAACACCTTGAAGGTTCTGGGGCGGTTCGACGAGGCGGTGATCTGCTGCCAGCGCCACCTGGACATCTCCGGGGACATCGGGGACAAGGTGAGGGAGGGCGGTGATGACACGAAGCCGCGCACAAAGCCCACGGCGGGACCCCCGCCGGGTCAACCCTCCTGAGGCCAGGGGGTCTGTGTGACGTTTGCGTCAGGCGTTGACATCGCTCTATCCTGTGTGTGTGTGTGTGTGTGTGTGTGTGTGTGTGTGTGTGTGTGTGTGTGTGTGTGTGTGTGTGTGTGTGTG
>JAOPUD010000154.1:14391716-14408619 GCA_027122715.1 Trisopterus minutus | reverse complement strand
TCTCTCTCTCTCTCTCTCTCTCTCTCTCTCTCTCTCTCTCTCTCTCTCTCTCTCTCTCTCTCTCTCTCTCTCAAGCTAATTGTCTATTCTCCTAGGGATTTGAGAATGCTGTCATAGTTTATGTAAAGGTGATCTGGTGTATCGGCCAATGGTTGGCAAGAGACCGCAGTCGTGTCGGCCAATAAGGAAGAGCCTGCTGTGACACTGAGCACAGAGAGTGCATCCAGATGTTGATCTCAGATTTTCCTTCGACTCAAAACGGGCTGTGGCTGCAAAAATAACACGACAGGGCGAACAGCCACCCCAAGACCGCCCTTCAAACAACACTTCCTTGTGCTGGAACCGAAGGCTATTCGTCTATACATTAAGACCACAGCACAGTTCTAAGCTTTTGGATGGAAATAGACTTAATAGAGTTTTTGAAATACCAAACGCATAATGGTAAGTATAAATATTACAGGACATATATATATATATATATAGTCAAGACACCTTCCAACCCTGTTCTGACTGTTTTGGTGTAGTACAGTGTACTTGGGTGCTCACCTGAGACCAGGATGTCATTGCGGAGGGCGCAGACGGCGTACTCTGACTTGGTGAATTCCGGCAGCTTGGCCATCGACTTCCATTCTCCGGTGACCGGATCGTAGCACTCTGTGTAGGGCAGGTTGAAGCCCCCCACGCGTTCACAGCCCCCCACCACCACTATCACCTCAGAGAAGCCCGTAGACCTGTGTGTGGAACGAAGGTGTAGAGATGTAATACAGATTATACAGACTATGGAAAAACACAGATTCTAATTTGATTTGACGATTGCAAAACAAAACAGATGTTACATGACTTTATCAATAATGACAAGGAGCACTCCATAATAATATAATCACAACAACACAAGTATCTCAGTAGATCATAGTGCTTGAATAAATTGTGTAAACACACAGAGTGCTATTTACACATCAAACCATAATTTTGAGCATGATGGCAATCATAAGCAGGCAGACGCTGCTGTCTCCTGCTGCTATTGCTATACTTATCTCCAGGTTCAAAGAGAGAAATATCAATAAAGGCAGCAATTAAACTCAATGAAGGCGTGACCTACTCTTGTCTACCAATGCGGAAAATGACTTTCAATAAAGTCAGAAAGTTCCAAATCAGTATAAAGACAAAGCCCTGATTGGATAACATACTCTCTCAAGTCCTGTGTGCGTGTGTGCGTGTGTGCGTGTGTGCGTGTGTGCGTGTGTGCGTGTGCGTGTGTGTGTGTGTGTCCAATGCGCATTGGGAACATGACGCCATGATCCATGACAAGACCTCCCGGTTCAGGGTCTTGTCATCTTGTTTGTGGCTCCAGGGGGGGTACACTTCTAAGATGCAGGTGGCTGTGGCCCCTTCTCCCCCGGTTCACTAGCTGGGAGTATAATAGGGCATCTGTTCATCAGTGCCGGGGCCATTAACAGAGGGGCTCTGGGGGGGGGGCACCTGAGGCAGACAGTGGGAAGAAGACAAGCAGCCTGCTGGGCTGCTGAGCCTCTCAGATCTGCATGGATACTGACACAATGTGCCAGGGACAGACGTCACACGCCAGTGTTAACTGACTCACTGTTGGCTGTTGTTCAGCCAGGGTGCAGCTGTTCTTTTTAACTTATCACGGGGCTGCCAGATGCACGCTATTCAATGCCTTTATTTACGAGGCCTTTAATCACTACTCGAGTCTCACTCGAGTGTGAGCCAGAATGGGAAGACGTACACATCACTGGGTGCATTTTAGATTTCAAAAAGAGGAGGCAGTCAATTGGGGACAGGGTCTGTTCGGACGAATAACTCTTTCCCTTTCTTGATCCTCTCCTTGTTTGTTCAACACAGAAAAACAATTATTGGCTTCATCCACCGGTTGTCACCCTTAACCACACAAAGATGTGTGGTGTGAACATGATATGTAGGTTTTTTTATGTAGGTTTCCTTAACCACACAAAGATGTGTGGTTAAGGAAACCTACATATCATGTTCACCTGCTGATCTCCCCACAGGGAATGCAGCGTGTCACTCACCGCTGAAGGAAATGAAAAGGTGGTGGGGGGGGGGGGAACAATGCGCGAAACCAAACCGCAAACCAAAACTATCTTTCCTTGGAATAGAGCAGACCTTGCATTGTGATGTGGATTCCTAAGAAACTATTAGCCACAGGTCAATGCATCGTGTTTCCCGGTTACCTGCGTGGTCGAGTCCTGGGCGACATCATCTCGTTGCCCAACACGTGGTAGCGCCGGGCCTCGTGCAGCAGCTGGTAGCACTCGGGGGCGTTCTGGATGAGGTGGTCCCCCTCCACCGTCTGCACAAAGTAGTTGGGGTGCAGCAGCGGCATGCGGACGTGGTGCAGCAGCTCCTTCAGCAGGGGCTTCCGCTGCTCGAGGCCGTGGTACACCCAGCGCATCACCGCCTCGAACACCACCTCCTCCTTGCCCACGGCCAGCTCGTCGCTGGCCGCGTACTCCTCCAGCTCCTCCCGCCTCAGGTCCAGGAACTCCTCGTGGTGGGCCACCTCGGCGAAGTTGGCCAGGGCGTAGACGCGGCAGCGGCCGGCGAGCTGCTTGAGGGAGTGGTCCTCGGCGAAGCGCCGGATCCCCAGGCAGTTGCACGGGTCCAGCTGGTCCTCCAGGAAGTCGGCGCAGGCGTCGCGCAGCGTGGCGATCTGGAACAGGCTGGAGGTCTCGAACAGGAACTGCACGTTCTCCGGGGTGATGCGGGCGCGGCCGCTGTACACGAAGCTGAGGAAGGAGTCCATGGCCTCGGCCAGGATGCCGTTGATCTCCACCAGCATCTCCCGGCTCTCGCGGTGGTCGTTGCAGAACATGGCGCGGAAGTAGGAGGAGCAGGCGGAGAGCACGGCGCGGTGGCAGGGGAACTCGCGGCCCTGCACGCTGATGATCACGTCGGTGAACAGGCGGCAGTCGCGGAACTCGTTGAAGACCTGCAGGACGGCCTCCGAGTGGACGGGGCCACAGTTGAAGTCGAAGGCGTCCTGACCGTTGAGCGATTTCGGATCCACCTCAAAGATCTGATGGGGGGGGGGGGGGGGAGGTATCACGGAGACATGAGCAGTTATTAAACGGGAACAGTGTTAAAGTTTGTGATGTAAATGTATTTAAGCTAGGCCTGGGCAATAAAACAATCAATTATTGCATCGTGATAGACTTTTGATCAATATCAATGCAGAACATGTTCTATATATACATCGATAAGAGACTGGACCACCAAATCTAGCAGCTGGGTTTGTTACACAAACACGGTTCCATACTTATTTACAATATTTGAGTGTTTTTTGTTGTATTTGTTTGTTGTATCGACATTGGAGTATTGATCAATGAAGAACCGTGGAAGGTCATATTAAGTGTTAAACAAAAGTGTTTGAATCCAGCACGGTAATTCCTAGTCTTTTTTGACATTCAAATGATCAATAGTTATCGATATTGATCAATATGATTTAGTTAAGTTATATCGTGATGTGTCTTTCAGCCATATCGCCCAGGCCTTATAAGCCATACTAGTACAAAGCGAAATACTACTACTCAGAGACAGGGAGATTGAGATAAGATTAACGTTTGGGTTATTTGGCAGCACCTTGCGTTTTACAGCAGGAGAGTCTCTCATCACAGACTCCTCCCTGTTCAGCCTCCTGCCAAGGATCAGCACCATGTCGGCCACCTTAACACAAACCTCCTTTTGGACCTGAAATCCCGGATCTGGAAATGATCAAAAGACAACCCGTATCAAACTACTGAAACATTTATATTGTACCACATGGGCTGTGTCTGTATAACACCTCAACTGGTTGGTCAGTGTTATGATAACCATCTGGTAAAAAAAAAGACAAATTAATGTAATGAATTGTAATGATAAGTTTACTAGCAAATTATCAATTGTATCATAGTTGCTTGTTGTTGGAAGCAAACAAAACAAATTGGAATATCGATACTCAAAGCCTGGGGGTAGCTCTAAACTGCCTCGCATTACGCATTACGCATCAGTAAACGTCCTTCTTTTTTTTCCACAGTAAGTATACGTTTGTGAGCCAAAACAAATTCAGATAAATAACTTCCTGGAGGTTGAACTAGGAATTAGCTGTGCCCTGCAGCACAGTGCCGGTTAAAGAGACAAAGAGGGAAAGGCGGGAGAGGCTGCATGGGGCAACGGTTGCACGGCCTACCTACACGTCAATCAAATTTGTTTTGAATTGGTTTGGGGGAGGAGAGACGGGGGAGCTGCTGTACCATTTCCTCAACAACAAGTTTTTAGTGCTAAACCTGGAGCAACAAGTGTTCGAGATGAACGTTCTTTATTTGTGTCTGTTTAAAACTGGACAAAACCCCGAAAAATAATTACATGTATCTAACTGAGAAATCATTGAGATAACATAATGGGATAACATGACAGACTTTTTATAGATTTATAACACATAATCTCATCACAACTATAAAGCAGCAATTGCAATGGTGGGTCTAAGTTACGATGTAAGTAATTATTTATAACAATTTTAACCCGACTTTTGTGTTTGTCCATCTGTTCAGGTAGGCAGATGAAAATAGTAAAAGTAAATAGTGGAGCGGGTTATGTCAGAAGGTTCTGACCGAACATCAAGTGAAGCTTCACTGCTCCACTGGCACAGAGCAGATGGTCTTATCCAAATAAAGAAACACAATGCATAACTTAGTAAACACACACACACACACACACACACACACACACACACACACACACACACACACACACACACATAAATGTGTTAATAATAACTATGAAAAATAAATAAATAAATAAATTGGTCAAAACATGTTGTGAGTCAACCCTGGATATATTTCATAATATCCCTGTATATCCCATAATATGATCAAAGACAGGCCGGCCCGGTGCACGCGCAGTGTAGTTAGTCAAACAAAGGAGACTCGCCTCGTGCCGACCCGTTAGCCTTGACAACAAACGCACTCAGACTTGTTGATCCCAGTCTACAATCTAACTTTAACTATAAGTAGGCCTACTGTTAAATTAAGATGCCTGAAAAAGTTACATAACTGCTCGTGTAATAAAAACATGCATACCTTATCCACAGGTTTCCGGGGGAAAGTTTTTCTTCTTCAGTTGAAGGAATTAAAAGTTAAAAGTTGGAAAAACAATAGCGAGGAGGAAGAAAAAAACAAAAAAAAAACAAAATTTTTTTGCGAATCCTTGAAGTGTATAATATCAATATCCGTTTATTGAACGCGGTCAAAAGTCTGCGTGGTAAACAAGCGGGCTGACGCCATGCCCATCAGACATTATGACTTTGTTATGATGGCAAAGACAAAGAACTCTAAGTCGCTGTCAACACTGGGCCAAGATATAGCCTGTTAGTCACGGCCCCTAAAGAACTCCCCCTTCAGCCCGATCAGCTGAAGGGCCCGGTGCTCTCTGGGTAATGTAGTTCATTTGTTCAGGTCGGGACCGCACATGGAGGCCCCGAGGAACCACACTTCCCACACTGCGCGGTCGCTCCACGTGGCTCTGTTTTGTTTGCAAACAAAGCCCCGTGTCCCGAAAAGTTGGAACATGTGAGGTCCTTCCGCCTTAAGTTCGTCCCCGTTGACGGAGTTATGTAGTGTACAATCAATTGACGTCCTTACATTGTTATGTCAAAGTTATTATCGACAAGTCTTAAGCATTCATAATGTTGAGACGTCCGTTTTTGGTAAACAGTACATTTAGGGCTTTTCTGTCGTGTTTGACTACGTCATGATTATCGATTGGTTTGTTTAGAATACGCACTTTCGTTTACTGTCCTTCATTACATAATCTAGGCCTACTGCATTTTACCGACCATGTCAAAACAAGGCAATGAGGTAGACACCGTTACTTCATTGAGTTAATTGAATTAATTTCACTAGTTTAACTTAAAGTTAAACTTAAATGCCTACGATTCACTTCAGTCAGTGTAATCCCTTAATGAGGTAGTTCTAGTCCTCCGATTAAGTAGGGGATCATCTTGAACTCTGTCTTTCTATAGCTCCTACTGGTGTACAAACGTAAGCTAATGCATGTGTGAAATCAAAATGCCTCTACTTTATGTTGTAAATATCTTAAGAGCCCTATCATAGACGGTATGGGTCTCTACAGACAAAAACAATATACGGGTAGGCTATACATTATTGCCACGCAATTGTTTATCAAAGAACAACTGTCGACAAGGAAGTACAACAAGGAAGAACGAAGATGATAAAGATCAGTCAATTTATTAAGTGTATTTTCCCTCTTCCTCCCATGGCATACATTTCTTGTGTTTACAGTGGTGGGTCACAGCTATCTCATTGCCTTTCCTTGGAATATGCCTTTCCTTGAGAGCTACGCTGTTACTGTCTGCCTCCCAGGGGGGCCATTAAGAAGAAGATGGTATGCTCCTTCCTGTCTCTGGGGGCCCCGGGCCCAGCATGTGGTACACAGCCTTGTGAAGCAGCTGCTACCTCATTCTGGAACATTCTGAACGCTGTCTGAAACCATGGGGCACAGGGGCAGACTTCACACCCTGAACCAACCATTTCCCGAGTTATTAGCACACATTTACAAAAAATAAGGAAGAAAATACTTTTATAACACTTTATTAACCACAAATAATACAATGTATTTTCTTACTTTTTTTTTTTTTTTTTAACGTCCATCGTTTAATTCTTGGGCGGGGGGGGCTTCGGTTCAGGTGACGGGGGTGATGGGCGTCACGCCACGTCCGATGCCGTAGAAGAGGAGCAGGGCCTTCCTCAGGTCCCTGTACCTGAAGCCGTACAGGTAGGGCGCCAGGGCCTTGGGCAGCACCAGCAACACGTTGCACATGACCAGAGACACCCACAGGTCGACGCGCAGGTCCTGCGCTCCGTAGTAGCAGTACAGCAGCAGCTTGTAGGCCAGCACCAGCATGGGGCAGAGGGACAGGAAGAGGTGCAGGTAGTGGATGAGGAAGGTGCCTTTGGCCCGGGACGAGCTCTCGCCCTTCCACACGCCCGCCTTGCAGGTGCGGCAGCACACCGCCACGTAGCCGGAGAACACCAGCAGTAGGATCAGCAGGATGGCCGCCACGGACAGCAGCATCGTCATCTGGCGGTGGGGGGGCGGGGAGGGGAGGGGGGGCGGTTATGAGAGACATGATACATTGATGCAAAGAAGGAAATTAAAAAAAAACCCTAAACAAAACCGGGATCGAACACGATTCAGCACGCGACACACATAATAGGGGAGGGAGAGGGACCGTCGAATGCACCTGCAGGGGCGGGGAGTAGCTGACGGTGACCACCAGTAGAACGGGAACAGAGCAGAAGTGGAGGTTGCAGGGTCCGGAAAGGCACCAGGTAAACACTCCCACAAAGCCAGCCGGTAGGAGCACAGACACGGCCCAGATACCAGCAATGGCTCTCCTGGTCCTTAAGACAAACACAGATCATGTGGTGATGCTTGGTGTGTCGGTGTGTAAGTGTTTCTGTGTGTATGTGTGTGTGCGTGCATAGCTCAAAGTAAAAAAATAGACACCTATGGCGAGGACAAAGCTTTGGTTCCTATTGTTTAGCTGTCATTTTCATTTCACACCTGGCCGACGCATTCCCACCATGACCCAGTTTGAAAACGGAGAGTTTCAGTTTTTTCATTGTTATTACCTGGAGACCGGCCACAGGGCAAAGTACCGCAGGGGTACCAGCACCGCTAACAGCGTGTCAAGGACCATGGCCATGGTGCTGAGTATTCCAGAGCAGTACAGCGCCGCCAGCAGGAAGAGTTGGGTGGCGCAGGCCCACTCTAGCATCAACACCCCGGCTGCGTTCAGGCAGGTGCTCAGCATGAACACGGTGACGAACAGCAGGTCACTGAGCAACACGTTGGCCAGGAGGATGTACCGCGTCTCCTGGCACATCTGCGGCCTACAAGAATTCAGTAGATTACATTTTTATAAAATGTTGGTAAGTATCTCCTCACTGGGGCCACCCTTAAATAGTAAAATATTAAAAACGGCCATATGTTAATATGCCGTTTTAAATAGGTTTCCCATTAGCGCTCTCTAGTGGCTCACGTTGTAGCTACAGCTACATTAGGGTGAGTGGACCAAAAATAAAAAGGATTTGTAGTGAAAGATTCTCTTGGTAGAATGACTACAGGATGAGGTGTGTTCCCTGAGAAACGTAGAAGTATTCAAATATTATTAGCATTGAGATTCGTGTTAATAATGTGTATTGTTTTAATGGGCTTTGGTGTGAAGCGTGTGTAATCACTCACCTGCTTAATATGTTGCCCACGATCACTGGAACCACAAAGGACACAGCCAGGAAGCCCAGTATGGGGCACACATGCATGATCGAGGTGTGGCGTGGGGGCATAAGGACCTGCCACTTGCTGGTGAATTCCTCCATCTGTGTATTCAAGGATTTGGAGACGTTGGTCTGGTGGGACATAGCCATGGGGCCCTCGCCGCGGCCCGAGCTGTTGTACCACTTGCTGAAGGCACAATGCAGAGAGCGAACCAGCTGCTGGTTCTCCTCCATGACTGCTGGATCCTCACAGCCCATCCATCCACTGCTCCTCAGGGGCTGGGCTCACACTCTGAGTGAGAGTTGGCTGCGTTTTGCCACTCTGCTCCAGTGCCTCCGATTGCCAAGTCGATGTGTTGTCTTTGTACTTTATCTCCTTGGACACCTCGCTTTGGCAAACAAAAAACCTCTGAGGGCAAACGGAGCGGAGTGCTTTGATGCGATGGCCGTAAAAGCCACCCCCAATGTTACCAAATGGCTTTTACGCTGAGCAATCTATCGACAAGGTTATTTATTTTGCTAAGCCGTTTCGGGATTTATGATAATTGGGCATGATAGTTAGCTGTATAAAAAGGATCTGTAGCCGTAGAGCTGAGCAGGGACTTTAATCTGCATCCACAGAAACAAGGTGTCTTCACCTCACTGTTACGGCGAAGAGGAGAGTTTAAAACAGGGAAGGGTCGTTTTATTAGTTTTAAAACGTTTATGCATTTAATTTCAACCATATCGTCTTGGTATGTACATGAACACCGAATGAATTACGTTGAAAAAAAGATATATGCTTTCTACAAGAAATGTTTGACACATTAAATTAGCTTGAACAAAAATTGAATACATAAAAAAAATGCTATAAATACACAGTGGTTTCGTCATAGTACGTCACGGTACGTGAGATAAGATAAGAAGAGTACTTGATTAATCCCAGGCAAATCAGGTGACAGACACTGCAGTAAAGGGGGCAACACATGAATCATCACGGTGATCGGGAGCCTTTTTGTTTAACCTGAGCACACTGACGACGTCGAACACCACGCGGCCCCTGTGAGGTCCTCAGGCGCCCGTCACCTTACCGGGCCTCCGGTGGCGATGCAGCAGCTGCACCAGTGTGTCCGAGATCTCCCTGTACCTCAGGCCGTACAGGCAGGGGGCCAAGGCCCGGGGCAGCACCATGAGGACGCACATGTTGATGGTGTTGATCCACACGCGGGCGTCCTGGCTCACCTCCTGCTGCTGGAACAGGAAGAGCTCCACGGTGAACACCAGGCCCGGCAGGAAGTAGAGCAGCAGCAGGACGCCGTGCGCCAGCAGCGTGACCCGCGCCCGGGAGTAGCGGCTCCGCCAGATGCCCTGGGTCTTGGTGACCATGTAGAGCCGCACGTAGCAGTAGACGATGAGCACGGTGCAGACCAGGGCCGCCACGCAGAAGTAGATGTGCACCCCCACCAGGGAGGTGGCCTGGATGAAGCCCAGCGAGATGAGCACCAGGCAGACGGGCGCGTCGTCGACGAAGGAGGGGTCCCGCGCCGTCTCCATCATGATCCACATGGAGGCGGGGTACAGGGCCGCCACCACCCACAGCCCCGCCAGGACGTGGACGGCGCGCGCCGGCGGCAGCAGCTCGCGGTAGTGGAGGGGCCAGCGCACCGCCGCGTAGGTGTCGGCCACCATGGCGGTGACGGTGAGGATGGCGCAGCAGTAGGCCGTGACGATGAAGACCATCTCCAGCTGGCAGAGCACGTGGGGGACGTGGACGCCCAGGGCGTTGCAGAACACGGTGGCGAGGTTGAGGACGAGGAAGAGCAGGTCGGCCACCAGGGTGTTGGCGACCAGCAGGTAGCGGGTCTCCTGGCGCAGGGAGCGGGACAGGAAGATGCACGCGAGGAGCACGGGGTTGGCGGAGAACGTGATCAGTGTGACCAGGGTGGCGGGGATGAAGAAGAACTGCAGGCTCCACCCCCGCAGGGAGTTGTACCACTCCTGGGTCAGGTTGGACATTTTGATGGACGTGTCCATGTTGCCTTCCTAAAAGGATATAGTTGGAGAAATGTCAAGTTATTTTTGTGTTTGTTTGCCGTCCGTATAGTTGGTACTTTGTAGGCCTACTTCTTCCAAAAGATTCTCGTTGAGGGAAAGGCAAGCCAAATTGTTATATGACCTTTTTGTTATACATAACATTTTAATATCAAAGCTATATTGTTTTTTATTGGAACCCTTCCTCTCTTCCCATCTGCCTAAGCCATTACTTCAATATTAAATGTATGTGCAATCTAAATAGTACAAAACCAAATATACTGTAGGTTTACAGAGAAAATGTAAAAGAATTATATACATTTATAATGAATGTGTCTATAATTGATCATCGGTCTGTTTAATGAACTGTAACATTGATAACCTCATAAGGTATATTACTACCGCCACCTCAAACTTCCTCTCTAGTTATCTTATCAAGATTGAATAAATAAGTCATTGTTTGTTCTTTCACTTCATTTGTTGGAGTTGCTGCTCTGTCCTGTGGCAGCACAATAAACATAAATATTTAAATGTCACCCACAGCATGTTTTGGACTATTGAGTTAAGCCTACATGGCAATACATGTGTATATAATACAAAATGTTTTCCTGTTCTCCCACGTTAAAAAGTTATGTAACAAAGCGTTGCTCATGGCTTTTCAAAGCAATACCGGCCATCTGTTGATGGCACAAAAAATACTTTTGTTAAAACAAATGTACTACAGCAGCAAGAGAACCTGATATTCAAATAAAACAATGATATTTGTGGCTTAAACTTTATATCAGAATACAGAATATATGAATTGTCGTTATGAATGAGAAAAACATTTACTTGCTCTTCCTCATCTGAAAAAAAAAGGAACTGTTCTGTCAGAACGAGGCCTCACTCGTTTTTCATAACATGGGCAAAACTAATCGATTAAACATACAAACAATACTATATTCACCCCGCAGCACATACCCTCAAAGATTTCTTCTTACCTGATATCCAGAATGGACCACCTCGTTAGGGTCTCTCATCCATTAAGCTTAATGCTCCAAGAAATCAATGACTGACCTGTGCGCTGTCTGCACAGCGGACCACTGAGCTTATCAGCTGATGTAGTCTTTGTTGACTCACGGAGACAATAGAGAGATGGACAAAGCTGTGTCCACTTTGCTGTTGCATGGTAACATTGGGGGTGAAGGAACCACTTAGCGTGCAAGCTCACGGCTCAGTGGCCGCTCACAGAGGGCTGCTTGCTGGAAGATACGGCAATAACTGAAATTCAAAAAATAATTTGTCATGTGTTGGCGATTGGAGATTGTAATCTTCCAATAATGCAATGACGGATCAGAGTATTTCCGGTAATGCAAAAATGCAATGCCGGATCTGAGTATTTGTTTTAATAAAAACAAATAAGGTAACTACAGGAAGTTAAACATGTTGGCTGTCAAAGGGAAGTGAATTGAGGGAAACTGTAGCAAGATTGATGATGTATGGCGGAAGCTCATTTATCTCGATGTGTACAATATTATTTATAATATCCGGGCAGGCTCACTTGGATGACAATTACACAATGTACTGACAGGCCGCGGAAAGTTAAACACGTGTATGTCCTACATTCAATCTGACAGGCTTTTCACCTCCTGTTGTCGATGAGTATAGAAGGGATTAATTCAGTGAAATCAAATATAAAATGTCAACAATAAACCTAAGTGTTGTTTAGCATTAGGGTATAGAGAACAAACCGCTGAAACAAAACACATGGTGGTGAATTTAACAATTCTGCTTTATTTGTTTGACAATGTTAGGTGTCTGATTTTCAGTGAAAAGGTAAATAGTTGTATTAACAGCATTGTGCCGGCCTAGGACTTCCTCTTCCTCCTGTACGAGCTCTTATCTCCCCCCACCTCTTCCTCATCATACTCATCTTCATTATCTTCATTATCCTCATCATCATCCTCGTCGTCACTGTCCGCTCCCGTGTCCCTCTCTCGCCGCTCCTCCTCCTGCCATTCCCGCTCCATCATTTTCCCAAACGTGTCGTATTCTTCCGCCGTTGCCCGGGCAACATGGGTGAGGTAGGCCTCCGAGTCCAGGTGGAGGATCTGGCTGAGTTTGGGGTTCTCCGCCAGCGTCTGCCCCTTCTTGTCGGGGGTCTGGTACAGGCCCCTGCGCTCCAGGAAGCAGTGGCGGCTGCGCACCTCTTCCAGGGAGAAGCGGAACAGCTTGGACTTCACCATCTCCGCTTGCTTCACTCCCATGCGGAAGAAGACATACTGTTTAAAAAGATATGGCATTGGTTAAAAAAAAGAAAACAAAAAAAGACACTTACAGTTTTGGCATTTGGGGACGCATACTCGCACACACACACACTATACACAATACTAAATAAATAGAAAAGTCAAGGACATAGTAAAATTATCTTGTTTCTCTACGTTAGAATGTCAGTCTCCACTGTCGTGTTTGAGGTACACTCTGACCTGGAACTTGTACTCCAGTCGGTCCAGGTCTTCGTGTACTACGGCTGGACTATCTCTGAGGATTTCTGCGACCTGCTGGACGGTGAAAAGGCACTTCTCCCTGATGAACAACACCACAAACTTGATCCGTTTCACAGGGACGGTGAGGATCTGGGGGTAATGGGCAACAACTCGCTGAAGACTCCCTGGGGGGTGGGAGAGATTAGAGCAGAGGTTAAATTATAATATTAATGATAATCTTCTTTCATTTTCTCCGAAAATGCCTTCTTCACCATCATCAAATGAAATCTCACCTTCTACTAATCCCAGTTTACGCAGGTGGTTTATGCGCTGGGTTAATTTTGATGTGTTGATGTGGTGAAGCTCGGGACATTTCTCCAGCACCTTCAGCACACTTGACGGGTTAAGGCCTAGCACAAACAGAGCTGTGAGAGCCGAGAGGGTTTGTTGAGCAGCGCCCGACCCTTTGGCTTTGGACACAGTCTGGTGGAGCAGCTCCGCCTGGGGGTCCGTGAATCCCATATCAAGAAAAGACCGTACTGACAGCTCCGTTACCGGCTGCCGAGGAGACGATTTGCCATCGTCTTGCTGGGATGACTTGACAGTGTGGTGGTTGTTGAGGGATGAGAAAGGTCTACAGGATAGGTTGGCTGGCGGCCGAACAAGACGCCTTCCCTGCTGCCCAGCACTGAATGCAAGTGAAGCAAAACTCCGCCATGACCACCTCAGCACCTGCAACAGTGGAGAATGTGGGTTTAAATACTGATGGAGGAAAAGTAACCCATTCTTGAAATTATACAACGTAGCGGTCAACGAGCTGGAACTGTCAGATCGGATGAATGGGAGTGCACGAGTTAGCCTGCAAACTTCAAGGTTGTTGATGTATATTTAAGATCTACGTTACAAGTCAGATTATAATATTAATACGTCTTCTGTACAGGGCTTCATATAAATCTCAAATAGAAACGCAAATCAGAAGGTAATTTACGCTAAACAACATTTAAATACCTGACATCCAGCAAGTGTAGTACCCATGTTTGTCCGACATCAAAATAGTTCCCCCCCTTCAGCCGTGGTGGTTCGTCGACGATGGTTCCTACTTGCTCGGTGAAGTTGTTCACGATTCAAGATCATTATTGGACGTTATAAAAGGAGATTCAATTAAATCGATTTCCTTTCAAATGTATTTTATTTTGTCTATGATACAATGCAATCACTGAAGGCTTTTTCAAGTGGCCACTCATATTTTGCAGTGGAAAAAGAGCTGAAAAGGCTTGGTATTTGCCGATCTAAAATATATATATTTTTTACTGTGCTGTGGAAAATATGACATCCGCAAATAGCATTTGACAAATATATTTATTTACATGTGATTGAATAAATATTGTAAACAAATGTATCATTAAAACGAAAATAGGAACCCACTAAAAATGAAGCAACAAATTGATTGAAAATTTAAATTGCACAATGAACAATTAAGATCTACAGCGATTAAATAGTTCTGATAATGAATGTAGGCTTTGCTTGATACAAAATAAACATGTGTATGCTCCAAATCTTAATAAAATCAGTGACATAAATAAATACAACATAAATACCAAAACAATTAAAACGATTAATTTAATTAATAAATCCATTTTGTTGCATCTAGCAATCAGCACTAGTTGGACAATACAAAGAAAATCCCTTTTGGCATCCATTGGAGCACTTATGGTATTAAAAACAGTCTTTCTTCATGTTAGTATTCTCTGTGAAGGTGCAATCTGTGGAGAGAGTTTAGAGTTGGGATCTTTCGTGTTGAAACCTGTGAAACGTACCTTTCTTCATATAGTACAGTCTCGTGCTGAAATCCCAGCTGTTCACACAAGACAAGCGGATTCAGTTCATAAAGACTTAGCCCTCTACCAGATACTTCTGGAGCTCATTTTCAAGGTCCACCATTGACTTCTGCTCTTCTTCGTCGTCGTCATAGTCCCCCTCTTCCTCCTCCTCCTCCTCTCCGTCACAATCATCAGGAAGTGTCTCATCGCCCATATTTGGGAACAGCCCTTGCCCCAGGAACGCTGCGGGACTCTGCTGGTTGCCGTGCTGCAAACCTGGAGAAGATGAAAGGAGCCTTCAGTGCATGTGGATGTACTAGGCAGAATAGTGTCGTGACTGGGATGTTCCGACTCCCAGCCGGGAAAGCTACTGCGGTTCGATTCCCAACATCCAACGCATACCTGCAAGGCAGCCAATCCGTACCTGCTCCTTGATGACATACATTCACTGTGGTTCTCTTTCGATGTCTATACACACACACCAACACCCACACACAACGTGAGCATCTCTAAGTGACTCTAAGTGCTGCTGGTCTACTTACACTGGCTGTAAGGGACCACCTCGTTCCAGCTGTACTCGGCCAGAGAGATGGGCTGGCTGACCCAGGGCTGCAGCAGGAGCTGGTCAAGGCTCATCCTCTTCTCCGGCTCCGGCTGCAGCATGTCGGACAACATGTCATGCAGATCTTGAACAGAAGAAGACAGACCCGATTATGATGAAAGAGGGGAAAAAATGTGCCACACGCTTAAAAACAATCCTCGCACTTCCCCAGATGCTCTGACAACAGAGGGGCGTACCTGTGGAGATGTTGAAGGGAGGTTTGAGTCTGGCCTGCAGGATCTCCTCCACACCACAGAAGGGGTTTTCACTGAACAACAGTGTGTAAAGCAGCACTCCCAGGGACCACATCTCCAGCTCTGGACCCTTGTAGCTATACACAAAATATACGCACACATACGTACACAAACATGAACAAAATTACACTGCGGTCATGGATCAATAAATGGACTACTTTGAAATGCTCCTATTGGTGAGATTAATTATTAACCAGTAATCGTAGTGTAATCGTAGTCTACTCAGACTGGCATATAGTACCTAGATCTAACATCTGCCAGGCCAGTCAATAATACTAGCACCCAGTGAGGTGATAAAGGGTGTGTTTGTAAACAGGCGTGGGCTCAGCATTGCACACTGGTATGAGTGTGTTCCAGTGTGACGACTTCACTCGGTACAGAGATGATCATTTAACCATCGACACCTAACTGAAAAAAAATATTCACCAGCAGCACGCCTTAAAAAACATATTTACACATCGCTAGGCAATAAAAAAAATGAAATAAAAAAAGCCATGGCCCATTGGTGGATGAGGTCATTCATCAGCAGCAGTGAGTCACGCGTTCAGAGCCAGACAGAGTAGAGAGGTGAGAGGCGAGGCCCCCCCCCCCCCCCCCCCCGGTTGGATGGGGTACGTACGGGGTTCCCTGCAGCACCTCGGGGGAGCAGTACTCCAGCGTGCCGCAGAACGTGTAGAACAGCTTGCCGGGCGCCAGCACGGCGGCCGAGCCGAAGTCGATGAGCCGGATGTGGAAGCAGGTGTCGATGATGATGTTCTCGTCCTTGATGTCGCGGTGCAGGACCTTCTTGCTGCGCAGGTAGAACACCGCCGCCACCAGCTGGAGACGCACAAAGGTTGCTGTCTTTTTTAAAACGTGGTAATATGCCCTACACGATGGTCTACATTACTAAGAAAAAAGAAAAGTGTTTAAATTCCAACCGTCACAGCGGGTCTACTTGTGCGTTAGACAGCACTGAGTAGTGGTTTTGTTTTTCAACTCATTTTTCAGGAGGTGTAGATGCTATGTATATTTATACTTTTCAATATGGTCATGTTTTCTATACTTAATTGTATGCCGATGTTTTGTCTGTCACTGTTAAATAATCAGGGCATGCGTCCTGTTTAATATTGTCCCGAACCCAAGGAAGACTGACTAAATGGTCCTCCTTACAGTAAATAAATGAATGAACACAGAGGTAGTACTCGCTCTGCCCCGTGAGACCTCCGCATCCGCAGCGTACCTGTCTGAAGATGTAGCTGGCCAGGGCCTCGTCCAGCCGGGGCTGTTTGTCTATGAACTCAAACAGATCCAGGCCCTCGCCGTGCTTCTCCATCACCATCTGGAAGTAGCTGCTGTTCTCAAACACCTCCAGCACCTGCACACAGCGCGCACGCACGCACACACACACACACACACACACACACACACACACACACACACACACACACACACACACACA
>JAOPUD010000154.1:14375682-14386931 GCA_027122715.1 Trisopterus minutus | reverse complement strand
CCCCCGCCCCCCCCCCCCGTTACATCCCCACAGTCACAGGAAGACTAACGATCCACGCCCACGAGCAAGTGACTAACTACCAAGTGTGCAACGACGCTCACACCACAGGCTTTGATTTCACAGGCAGATGATCCAGATATAGCAGAACGGTTAAGTCCCCTCAACTCAATGTTGATACCGGGTTTTTTTTTTAACTAGTCTGAAAAGAAGTCGGAGGGTAGACAGGAAACTCTGTCCTCGAAAAAAAAGGGATCCCAAGCCAAATAAGGTAGGGATCCATTAGTTGAGGGGAACACAGGAGGGAGAGGCACTCACGTGACCATGGGGGTGGACGTGACGGTGGGTGCGGTCAGGGTGGAGGGAGCGGTGTCCGCCTTCTCCAGCCGGGCGCCGTTTCCCGTGAAGATCTTCCCCCGGCCGGCGGGGCTCCGGCTGAGGGCGGCCTGCTGGACCGTGAGCATGTCCCCCGCCACCAGCAGGGAGGGGTCTGGGGAGACACGGAGGAGAGGGGAAGGCCTGCATCGTGACTCACACGTGTCTGGACGAGCCGAGTGAGTCGTCGGGTGCTTGGGACATAGGTGGGATTTGATGGCTAATCATTGTTATGTCGATATGACGCACAATGGGGAATCATGGTGCATTTCAACAAGGTCCAAGGTTCACAGCGGATTAGTATGTGAAAGTGGATTAAGTATTAGCATTTTGTCAGTATTTCAGTGTTACCATATAATAACTTGGCAGTTTAAAAAATATATATATACTATCCAAGAGACAAGGCAAATAATGTCAACAGTTAACGTGGATAAAAACAAAGCCAACCTTTCCCTCGGTGGGGTCTGTCCCTCCGGGCCGGGGGCCGGCTGGGTCTGCCGATGGGGCTCCCGGGGTCTGGAGCCAAACCGTTAGCGGAACCATCTAGTCACGGGGTCCAGGCACCGACAGACGGAAGGGAAGCGCTCTTTGTGACTAACGTGTACATTCAGCCGTAGAGTGTAGAGTGTAATATTGCATAAATCAAGAGAAGCGGTTTATCCTTTGCAGTTAACGCTTTGCACATTTTTTCTGACCACACAAGCGATACAACGACAACAGCTGAAGTGATTTAATGCAACGCAAGGAACACAAGAGGCTCCGGTGACAGTGCAGAAACGGCGGTGGGATAGTGGGGTAGTGGGAGAGTTTCACCTGACGAGGGCCCGGGGGCGTCCCCCGCTGGGGCCAGACCCAGGGGACTGGCCTCCCCGTACGAGCCACACATCCAGCCGTAGAAACCCGGCATCAGGAAGGTGACCCTCTGTGGACGTTACGACAATACGAGAGACTCAGTGGTGTCCCATGATGGAGCCATGACGCGAGCATACAGTGACCTGAGGGGGGGGAACCTGGAGGCTGTGGGGGGGGGGGGTCCCCTCACCTTGGCGAGCAGCTCCTCCTCGGTGTAGCCGAACAGGCTGAGGGCCAGGTGGCCGTGGACGGAGGTGATGGAGCCGTCGGGCCCCAGCAGGAGGAGGCTGCTCAGGGGGGCGAACGCCCACGCGGTCCCCGAGTAGACCGGGGCTGAGTGGGCGGAGGGGGGTGGGTTAGAAAGTCTTGTCAAAATAATATCTAAATGTCATTTAGTATATAAAAAAAAAAAGGAAAACCGGTCATCATAGTGTCTCATTTCTATTTTGAAACAGACTTGAATTGTTTTACAGGTTTTCTTGAATTCCTTCATACAACAGCGTGCCCATTCTTTATAAAGGCACCTGACACACCAACCAGATTATCGGGGCCTTTACAGACACAGCCCCATCTCCCTCTGGACCTTTGGTTTCTGTGAACGTCCTACCGGGTGATGGGTCTGCCCTCAGGGGCTGCTCAGAGCCCCCCGGGTCGGATGCCTGTGGGTCGCTACCCTCTCCGATGTCGTCGGGGGTGCCGGGGGCTCTGCCACACACCACCTCCCCCTGCAGCCGGACACACAGCGGGACCGCCGCGCCCCCTCTGCCCCGCCCACACACTCTCTGCATCCTCTGCATCTGAGCAACAACAGAAGTATCTCTTAAGACGTGATAAAAGATGGTGTTCTACAGCTCAGTGTTGCCGCACGGCAGCACTTGTGTAGACTTGGCGACGTTGTGTTGAGTTCTGATGATGGGTGCTTACTTTGGGTATGAGATGACCCTGAACGGGGATTTGTAACTCAGGGATTAAGTCCACGATAGACACCCCGTTCAACTCCTCAGCCCGGAGGTATCCATGGAGATGGGCAAACACAGTGTCACAGCTGATGACGCTGCCCTGGATGTGCAAACAATACAGCAGGCAAGACAAGGAATTATTCTTTTTTTTCCATTAGCAGAAATACAAAAAATGTGTAAGCCGGGACTCCTTAGAAACAAAATACAATCATCATATCATTGGTGTTAATCTATCGTGGAATAAACGTTAAATAAAAACGGACAAAAAAGTATAAATATTAAAATTACGTCTTGTGCCACACAAACGGAGGCAGAGATCCTTTCCACTTGTTCCAGGGAGATGAGCCAGTGCTGCTGCCCGTCGTCGTGGATCCGCTTCTGGGCCCACGCCGACACGGAGACCTCCCCGGACAAGGTCACCGCATCCACCTTAAAAAAGGAGCCCACAGAGAGCCAAGCCACACTAAGAAAAACATTCACAGAGGGTGGAGCGACCAAAGAGATGTGAAGCAACACGGTGACGCTTTGTAGTTAAGAGAAGCAGTTTCCACTTTTTACCACTTTGCTGCAGACGGCTGAAACGCTGCCGTGGGGCTGCAGGTGGCGTTCGCTCAGGGCTTTGTCCAGCACCTGGCTGGTCCTCCTCAGCACAGAGCACAGCTTCTTGCCGGTCAGCTCACGCACGGAACACTCAAACAGCCTGCAGGCCTGCTGGTTGGCCGCCAAGATCTGTCAATACATGATAAACATAGGCCGCACTTTACTTTAAGAGCAGATGGAAAATAAAAGTTGTTTAGCAGACAGTTTTATCCAAAGTGACTCACATCGATTTTTTACATATCAATATATGGGTAGCCAAAGGGTAGGCTTTCAATATTGGGGTTAGGATCCGGTCAAACAACCTTACCACTTGACTATTCTTTCTCAAGTTTAGTGACAAAGTGATAAACTCTTGACTTTGCGAATTTCCCAGCAAGGCCGAGGACTTGTGATACACAGCAGCTTAACCCACAATACCTCTCTGGTCTCGTGGTGCACGGTAAGGATAGCCTTGTTAGGGTTGATGACAGCTGGGGGTCCTGCTGAGACCACTTCATTATCCCCAGAGGTCAGCTGTCTGAAGAGGCTTTCTTCCATCTCAAACGGTGAGAAAGGATGGGGTAGGGAACCGTGATGAAACCCATGGTGGTCCCGGTGGAGAGCGGAGATCTGGATGTTGCGGGATGCCACTGAACTCACTGCATTCAAGCAATGACCTGAAGACCGAATAGACGTCACACACATACAATCATCATCCGGTAGTACAGACACACAGATTCAGATGACATTAATAATCCCATGAGGGGATTCTTTTTTAAATTACAATAAATGAATGCATTATAATTAATTATTTTAGTACTAGTAATACTAAATATTTGTAGTAGTAGTAGTAGTAGTAAATTGTCATTGGATTTTTACTGGTACTGACCGTTTTGGCGTAGTGGTCGTCGAGCAGAAGGGTAGGACTTGTTCAGGTCGTACTCATCCTCCTCCTCCACATACTTAGACGCGAAACCAGGGACCACACAAATAGTGTCTCCTTTGACGGGTTCGTGGCTCCGTGCAGGACGAGCCTCGTTCCAGGACATTGTCTCTGAGCACCTCGAAGGAGGACTAAAGCACTGGATGGCGAACTACAAAACTAGCCTTGCTGTTGTGGACTCATCTGCAGACTACCAAAACAGCGTTAAAGATATTTTTTAAAAGTTACCAAAAACTCTCTCGAAAGATGCAACTTGCAACGGTTCACAGTCCACGGTTCACATTGTTTGCCATATTAATGTATGCATGCGAGGACCCTGCTGATGGTACCTCGGTGTTGTTTGTGTCCGCTGCAGCAGCAGCAGCAGCAGAGCTGTTTGTTTTGTCCACGAAGAGTCGCCGCCGCCGCAACTCAATGGTGAAAATTGCAAAATTGTATATCTCTTGTGTATATCTTTTTTTTTTGTCACACAGCGTTCATGTCTTGTTTTTTCGCGAGAATAATAATAATAAAATAAACTTTGTTTGTTTTACTGATTTCGTACCGCTGCAGGTTTTGGAAATCGCGGGCTCGAGCGCGCTTTCAGGAAGTTTCAGGAAGAAGCGATGTTTGAACCACTTCCGGGGAGCTGGCCAATGATGGGTGAGCGTTCAGTGTTTGTGTGTGGCTGCTTCTGTTTCTATGGAAACAAGCCGCGCCGGACGGTCCCCGCAGGACCAGCATGTGATGGTCGCGCAGAGCTTGGATACTTGTACCCTTTTTATTTACATACGTTATTAAAATGACAATGAATAATGAAAACGAAAAGGATTCAATAAAATGCACAAATAAACATAATTTCACCGCATTTATTGGCTATACAAATCTAACAACAAACACCAAAAATACACATTTGATTAGGCAGAGAGCTTAAATTGAACAAACATCATTGCCATATAGCTAGACAGGCTTCAGGGAGAAGATGGAAAGTTCCTGGTGCAATGGGGGCAGGTGGTTGATGTTGTGTTCAGTGGATGTTAATGTGTCTAGAGGACATTCCCTTAACTTCACATACTTTGCTCATCAAATATCAACACTAAGAATACAGGCTCAAAAAATAAAAAAAGGTCTGGCATTGTTATCCTCCACACTAAATCCGACAGGGTTTAACTTGTAATTCCACTACTGCAGAGGCTTAAGAAATATACAATAATCATACATATCCTTATTTTAATTTAAAAAAAAGTAATTACTTAAACACATGGAGATAAAAACATTGTTCTGACACAGCTGCTTATGAAGGAAACATATATAACAGTCTATACAGATGTTTTCAATGAAACTTAGCTCATTTGATTAATGTAAAATATTGTAGGTACCCAGTCTATCACATACTAAAACATTTTCATTATAAAATTATCTATTTTTCAACCAGCCTACTGCGGTCGCAAGCAGGTGTCAGCTTGGCATTTGTGATCCGGTCTCCTTTGGGCAGGCACTATACTTTATCACAGTCTTTATACGCAACACCAACATCGTTAACAACTGGTCATGTACATCGCGAGCAGTCTGGAACGCATGTTCTGTTGGTTACAGATCCGTGTGCGTTCACGGGATGTTCATGGGATGCAGTGGCTGTCACAGTTGTATTTTATTTAAATTACACAGAAACGTCCCTCCAGGCAGATATGCTTCCATGCATTTATTTTTTCTGACAAGCTGAGTGAAAAGTTTTCGGTTTTAAGAGATTTCCTGTAAAGTATGTTTTGGATTAGAAGCTTCTACTGTTGTTGCCGCTGATGTTAGTTGCTGTAATATTGTTTTTGTTTCTATTTTCTTAAAGCAGTTTTAAGGTCAGTTTACTAAGATGGACAGGCCAGTTGGCAGTAACTGGGTCTACTGGCCGGCTGGTGTAGCTAAAGCATGCATGCTTTATCAAGGAGTTAAATTTACATTAATCGATAATAGTTACTGGTAGATATTCACACTGAGGGGGGGGCGACATTAGACAAGCACAATATTCGCTGCACAGTCACACACACATGGTCACATGCATACATACACCCCCCCCCCCCCACCCCCCCAGTCCACACACACAGACAGACACACAGACAGACATATACAAACACACGCATACGCACGCACACGCACATGCACACACACACGCACATGCACACACACACGCACACGCACACACACACACGCACGGAAGCAAGGTTGGGCACATATGAATGTGCCATGGCTATGAGAAGTGAGCTTTGATTGGCTATATTCAGAAACAGTTCTGGAAAGGAATCCTAAGGTTGGTAATCCTTCTTACTGTGGGGACGGTTGCCAAGTAAATGATCCACTTCAGAGGCAATTCCTGTCGTCATCTTTGGAATCACCTGTCGCGACAAAATAAATACATTTTTGGTATCAAGTAAAGAAAAAAAGTAAGGGATAAGTCAAGTTTTATTCCATAGTTCCTGATCACATAGGATTCATTTACAGTTTAGTTTAAATGTTCCAACATTCACAAGAACCTTGAATGATACCTTGAGACAAGTCAATTGCCCAGCATGCAGAGTATGAAACATACCATCTCCATGAGCAAAATACAATAATACATAAACATAAACACACACAAGGAAACAAAGAAAAGTCAAATAGCATAGTACAGGCCGAACCACTAGTCATGCATGCATTGGCGTGAGCTGTATACAGTATATCAGAGTGATGCCCCCCCCCCCATTTACCTGAATCGCCCCCAGGTTCTCTGTTAGCTGGACAGGGTTGGAGGAGCCCAGCAGCACAGAGCTCACACCCTCATTCCTCAGACACCATGCTGTCGTTATAGAAACACAGAAACATAGCATCTAGTCACGGTGGATATTAAAATGAAAAAAATGAGTGAATGGTCACGAGGCAAAAGGCTGCCATGAAAATCTAGAATCAAAGGAAGAAAAAAAAGTCATAAAATAATAGCACCTGAAACAAAATGGACGGATACAAACAGAGCCTAGAGCCAAGCACAAACAAACACAGCCAAAGTCACACAGACTAATATACATCTGCTGTTTTAAGTGTACAGAACTTGACCGACAGCCCCGGCTCCTTCATAGCATCAAAGACACGGTGGCCAGCAGAGAGACGGTGGCTGTAACGTTGACGATGTGCTGTGTAATGTGTGTTTTCCCCCGCGGCTCGTTTTGTTTTCTCCTACCTATGGCCAGCTGTGGCAAGGTGCAGCCCAGCTTCTCAGCGATGTGAGTGAGCTCCTTCAGCTTGGCCTGCTGCTTCCTCCCGTCCTCGCTGGTTATCTTCTCACGCAGCCACTGGTACGGCTGCAGCCCGTCACCACGGAGAGGAGAGGGAAACAGTCAGACAACGGCTCGGGAAACGCATGGTGGATTTATTATGTCTTGACACAGACCTTGATCATGAAATACTCATGATGGTTGCCAGAACGATAACACAAACAGGAAGGAGGTGCAATCATTTAAACATTTGACAGGAACTTCAGACAGGGAAAAAAACCCGACAACCAACAGACAACAAAACAAAGAAGGCAAACAACATCACAAAACAATCACAACAGTATTCTATCCTCTGTTGATCTATAATCCACGTGTGACATATTGACTCGTTGCATGCCGGAGAGAAGGCGGGGAGAATGTTTGGACCTTCATAGAGGCTCTGGACGTTTCTGGGATGCCGTTGTCATACTTCCCTGTGATGATCCCACAGGCCAACGGGGACCATGAGACCACGCCCACACCTGGGACAGCCAATCAGAAAACAGCATTAACACAGCCACAAATGACTTTATAATTATAATTTTTTTTGCAGTGTGTCAAATGACCTCCCCCCCACCCCCTACCAGCGAGTGGGCTTGAGAGTTTCAGAATTAAGAACACAGAAGACTCAAAACAATAAATAACTGTGTGACGCAAAACTAGCATAACTCTGCTGGCTGGGTGGTGTGAGTGGGAGGAGTTTGGGGAATGTTGACAATCCGATTATTATAAATGAAGAGAAAGGAGAGGGCTGGCCAGTATTTTACATGTGTAGAATGTGTCAGTTATAGGATGTGGTTTTAATTATTATTAAACATTATTAAAATCCCTATCAACAAGCATTGACTACAGATTGCTTCAGGTTATTCAAGCAAGCTACAAGCTGGTTGAAACGTAACACACTTTGGCTTTGATATTTCAGGGATATGTTTCATATGACTTGCCTATCTTGTGGTAGAGCTCTGGGAGCTGCGTCTCCACCTTTTCCCGCTGGAAGAAGTGGTACTCGGCCTGCTCACACACTGGAGGGATGAGGTTGAACTGCCGGGCAACTGAGTACGCCTCCTGCATCATTGGGGGAGGACCAATGAGAAGACACGAGACAGGAAGGGAGGGTCAAACACGAAGCAAGGCGGACATCAAAGTATTGTTTTCATCTCACTCATTGATTCAGTCTCCTGCTCTACCTGCTACCTTCAAAATAAAATACACTGAATGCTGTTCCCGAAGGGATGTACAGAAATCGGTCATTTACTCGTAGTTATGCCATCATCAAGGATCATCAGGGTGTGCGTTAAGGCATCACATGGTGAGCCAGCCAGATAAATGGGATCACATTGGGCATGTTTGAGTGACTCACCATGATTTCCATGGCGGACCAGCGTGAGGTGCCCCAGTACATGGACATGCCCTGGTTGATGACATGCGTCATGGCTCTGACGATCTCTGTCGGGGACAGAGAGTGTCTGCTCAGTTTTTAGATTTCAGTAAATCCGCTGAATCTGTTTTGCTCCAGAAATATGATTAATAATTAATCCAAATAACGTGAACATGCATAGTGTCAGTTTTTCTTATATTTAATTTTTAAAATCACCACTTCAGCCAAGTCCAATATTTCCCACCACAATGTGTGTTAGTGTGATTTCTTTATATCTCGATAAAACAAAAAGCAATGGTGCATTGCCAACGAGTGGACAGTGGATGGCATCAGCATATCTTCATTGGAGAGAAAGAAGCCGTGCTCTCTATGTGTGTGTGTGTGTGGGGTTGGTTGTCGGTGTGTGTGTGTGCGTGTGCGTATGCGTGTGCGCGTGCGTGCGTGCGTGTGCATATGTGCATGCTCATGTGGCGGGGTAGTAGCAATCAATGTAAAAGTTTAGGATTTACCGTATTGGATGAATAAGAATAAAAAATAATGATAAAGGTAATCAGTGAACAATCCATTATGTAATCTACATTATACATTTAGGATCATTCATGCAATTGCTTCCCTGTTTGATAAAATTGTCTGAATGCCTTTTAACAACATCTGCTGATCATTAGGGAAATATACAACCTGCATGCACTGTGGGGAACGTGGAAATGAATGTAGAGAATGCAAAGCAGCCTCTAATAAAAACGTTTCAAACTATGAGTGTGTGTGTGTGTGTGTGTGTGTGTGTGTGTGAGCCAGTGTGTGTGTGTGTGTGAATGTGTGTGTGTGTGATAGATAGAGAGATAGAGATAGAGAGAGGGAGAGAGCATGTGTGGGTGAGGCAGGTGGGAGTATAAATGAACAACAGTACATCTGTTACAAAAGAGAGGGAGTGAAAAAGAGTGGTAGGGCGAGAGCGAGAGCGAGAGAGAGAGAGAGAGAGAGAGAGAGAGAGAGAGAGGGGAACAAGGGCAGAGCGAAATGATTGTACAGCGAGGGAGAGCCTCCAGGCTACATGTTGTTCATTAAGGACCATGAATATGTAATGTAGCGCAGCTTAGGTTAGTCACCCACAGAGGGTGGGTGGGTGTCAGGTTGAAGCGCAGTAGCCTCTCCCAGTTGTATGTGCATTCATATATATAAATACATGCATCAATTCATATGTATTTCTGTCCCTAAAGTTCCTTTTCTCTGGCCGGTGACTCATGCCAAACCACATGTTTCAGCGAGACATTGCAAATAACCAAGATTAAGACGGGTCGGCTGAATTTCCATCCCGTTTTTTTTTTTTATCCACCAGCTGCACCTGCACACCAAGAGAGTGTTGGAGTCTGTGTTTATCTCGTTGAATGTTTAGCGGACGAGTTTTGCTTAGATCTCTCCCGCTCGCATTCATTATAAGCCACGGCGTCTCCAAGTTTCGATTTCATGCCGTCCTTGAACAAAGCCTTGGGAGCAGCCCCACTCCCGAGGCTCATGCCTCGCATGATGAGCATCCATGCCTTTCGATCTTTGCAGTCGAATGGCACGAACATCTGTGAGCATCTTAGTGCATCACCGGGAGGCATTTCCCAGAGGCACTTGAACACAATATAAACTGTGGAGCGCTGTAGAACGTTCATACGGAAACCTTCTGCGCTCACAGCAATTCCTTTTCAATCCATACCCAAGATCAATAGCTAACACACTGCAAAAACACCGTCTTCAAGGTGTCAAAGCAAATGGTGGCCTTTGTTTGTTGCACGGTTGTCGTTAAAAAAACTGCATTGATTAAAATGATTCATGTGTGTCTGTGTGTGTGTGTGTGTGTGTGTGTGTGTCCTCTCCCTATAAGTGTCCTTTATTGTGTGGTATTCAAAGACATCAGAGTTACAGAGCTGGGGAGCGAGGCAGGGCCGTATGACTCAGCAGTGTGAAGGAGAATAGGCTGTGTTTGTTTTCTAAACTGTCGCTGTGAAATTGTCTTGCTCACAAGCGAACAGGAAGAAGCCTGAGGGCTAAGGAAAACGACGGTCTACTGGAGGGATTTGTATGTAATAAATACAGTATGCTAAGCCGCGTCTCCTCTGTACCATGGAATCACTATTTATGATAATGATGGGCGACGGGAGGAGGGCAGAGCAATGGCCGACTGCATGTTTTCACTTGGTTCGCCCTTTTTGAACGGTGATTGGTTTGTCACAACGTGAGGCTCTGCATCACGCATGAAGAAAGACAATACCTGCCCAATGAAAAGTGAATGGGGTATGGTGTGAATTAAAATGAAACACAAATATAGAAATATAAAAATATAATGGGGGCACACTAGTGTCGCGGTTAGGGTGTTTGAATCCAAGCCGAAAGACTGGTTTCAAACCCCAGTGAACATTTAGGCATCCTGAAAGTGAGCAGGACGCCTCAGATCTATTTAATGCAAATGCCCAAGCCGACATAAACTGTAATATATGCAGTCTAAATAACAGTCTTCTAACTACATAGAAACACAGCACAGTTCAGCAGTCACACACACACAATATAATACTAAACGCTGGACCCCCTGCAGTACCACTGCGGACCCCCCTGGGGGGGACCACGACCTAATACGTTCTCCAGAGATGTCCCCCCCCCCCACCTCCTCTCATCCTACTCTCCCTGGGCGTTCGGTAGACAATGTGCTCCGGTTTGCCAGCTTGGATCCAGGCTGGCCTTTCCCAGCAGCGCTGCTCCGGTCGCGGCAGCACCTCTGTAATTGGAAGCCACGCCAGTGAAAGGTCACGCAGGAATTAAGTGGGAAATAATAGCGTGGCTTGGCTTCGGGGGAGTCGGGGCATCTAGTGCTACACAAGCCTTTCCCCCCCCCCCCCCCCCCCCCCCCCCCCCCCCCCCCCCCCCCC
>JAOPUD010000154.1:13601655-13613051 GCA_027122715.1 Trisopterus minutus | reverse complement strand
CACACACACACACACACACACACACACACACACACACACACACACACACACACACACACACACACACACACCTGCCTCCCAGGACAGGGAGTCAGTTCATAGATCAGCCAATTACCTGGATTTAATGAAGAAGAACACAACAGGCTCCGTCTATTCCCCTTAACTCTATCCATCTGCTTCTTCTCCCGAGGTCCGGGTAATATAGTTCTGCTTACTATCACAGCGCAACAACATAAAACTGTGAATGCAGAGTACTTGCTGGCACTCTATCAAGGTCAAGAACGTACTGCTGGGAAAGGGGCTTATCATCTTTAGTCAGGAACAACAGCTTGAGCAGTGGGGGTAATAAGTGCGCACACGCCCAAAATATAAATGCGCTCGTGCACGTTCAAAAGTGCACAAGGCCCCAACACACGCTATACCGAATCAGAGCGGGGCGCATTGCATGCCCACATACACACAGACACATACACACAGACACAGACACACACAGACACACACACAGACACACACACTATAATTGCAGATGTCATGGCCTTTAGCCGTGGGCCAGCTCCTCTGCATATCAGTGACACTTTGGGATCAAAAGTGTCAGCATTTTCAGGACATCTGTTGCTCAGCAGTGTGAATATATGAGCACATACACACACACACACACACACACACTGATCGTTTCCACCTGTTTTCATGCGTTGACACACAACCCCATACACACACAGAAGCTCGGGTCAGGACAAATTTACAAATGGAGCAAATGTGATACTTGGGTATACGTTTTTTTTTTGGCCTATAGTCGGATATAGTTTGGATCCTATACGGATCCAAATGACAGACTCTGGTTCAAAACATACCGCATTCATCGTACAGTACAACAACAGTTCCATGTGTGTGTACGACTGTGTGTGTGCGGTGCATGTGTGTGTGTGTGTAAGTGTTTCGATGGACAAGAGGACTGGGAGGAATGAAACAGATGCTGGTACGTCAGACATTGTACAATTAAATGAATACACAGTTTGTCATATGCCACTGACTGTTTCAGCCATCTCAGTCCATAAAATGCATGGGTGGCAGTAAAGGCAAGTAGGGGAAGGCAAGTTTGCCCAAAAATACCTGGGACAATTTGCATATGAAATGTTAAAACTGATTCAATACTAAAGGATGAAATATGCTAACTTGCATTATGTTCTCAAAGTATTTTAACGTGCTTTGGACACAAGTGTCAACCAAATGGCTTACATGTGGTCAGCACTTTACTGAAAGGCAGAGAGTGAAATGGAAGGAACTCATTGTTGGTGTTGTATGGTGAATATAGAGCATGGTTATTGGGTCAAATACATGACACCAAAGGACTCCCACACAAGACAAAGCACAGGAGGGCTTATGGGCTGTCAAAACAAAGGCAGGCCAATCAAAACACACACACTCCCACATTGACACAAAATCTAAACAAAAGGAAAAGAAAACCTAATGAAAATGCAAACCTATGACAACCTTGACACACACCTGGCTTCTCATGGTGTAGTTTTGACTAAACCTGAGAAATTCAGCATGCGGTGTGATTTGGGGGGGGGAACAAACACAATGACAAAGGAAGAGAAACAGACAGGATCTTCTTCAGCAAACACCCCTCACCCCCTCCTCCTCCTCCCCCCCGGCCCTCATTATCAACACACTCCGTACAGAGATAAAGGATCGTCAAGGACTTCCTTATCGTTACACGGCCAAACTCCCAGCCCTGAGAGAGGAGCAGAGGCAGACCGGAGACACCTGATGGGAAAGAAAAAAGACTTCAAGAAGATGCACTCTTAAACTATACAGCCTATAACGCCTTTGTATAGCCTGTTGCAGCAACCCCCACAATGCATCTGACCTGAAGCGGAAAATATTCCAAATTGAAAGTCTGTGAAGACTGTGTAGGGAAAGTGCAAAGAGGAGAGCTGTCCGTCATATATCAAAGTGCATATCAAATGCAGTACGTGTGAGTGACAAGAATGATGTTACTTTATCAGAATGATGAGGATGTTACTCCATCAGAGAGAGAGAGAGGGGACGAGACAGAGAGAGAGAGTGAGAGAGAGCGAGAGAGAGAGCGAGAGAGAGCGAGGCAGACGGAGCGAGAGAGAAGTGGGAGAGAAGTCACCTTGCTGATGCTATAAAAGTGCTGTGCTGCCTCCCACAGGGACAAGGAGGGAGCAGTGGGTTGCCTGGACCGCGGGGCCTGAAGGTACCAGACTGCCTCTGTGAAGACACAACACAGCACCACAGCACACTCACACACAGCCAGCGCGCAGCATCACATCATGTGTTGCGGATGAGATACCCATAGAGTTTCCTGGTTTGAAACGGTTTCACCTCTACCTCATACTATTTCCTGATTCCCGGAATTAGTTACTTTATTTAATATTAGTTACTTTAATTAATTACTTTATTTATTTATTTATTTATTTTGTGCCGCATTTTTGCCCATTTTAGGGAGACAGGGGACCTCAGGGGCAACCGGGTCCGCCAGGCCGGGGCAAACAGTTTGTGTCCGGAGTCAATGAGCTGAAGGTACCATGTCTGGTCACACTCCCTGACAGGGCCCCTTCACCAGCAGGAATCAAATGCACACCACACCACATTCACTTCATTTGGATAACTTGTCAGTTGACATTTTGACTTTGAACAGAATCAGACACCATTTTGTGAGGAGATGATTTAAGGTGAGGTTATGATGAAGCCATGACCTTTGCTTGCAATTCTAGGGAGAAAGAGGAGACGAGGGAGACGTTGGAGAGAAAGGTTGCAAGGGTTCACCAGTAGGTTTCTATCCCAGGCCTAAGACCATGATTTTTTATAACAGTTAAAAGCCGTTCCATCATTGTTTTACACTGTAAATGTCTCCAGGGAGACCCAGGTTTCAGCTTCTTTAAAGGTGCAAAGGGAGACCGAGGATACGAAGGACCTGAGGTAAGAGTGATTCTCATTGCAACCTGAAGGTGGCGCCAATATATACCAGTAAAGATGCAACGCAAAAGATGTTCTAGTGTGCCCATCGGGTCTGACGTAGCTGTTACATGGCTGAATGCATCTCATTAAATAACAACTCACAGGAGACATACACATACGACATGAATGCAGCCCAAATTTCATGTATGTTTTATAAGACCCAGGTATGATTTTGTACATGAAATATATTGATTTGAATTCCCCTTTGTTCAGGGGAAGCTAGGGAAGGGTGGTGACCATGGACAAGATGGAATCAAGGTATTTTCCATTAGTCAAAAGTAAGGAGTGTGTATGTGTATGTGTGCATACAGATATGTCAGGATGTTTGTAATACACCTCAGTTCTCTCCAGGGCAGCAGTGGGGTCAAAGGGCGCGCAGGGTTTCCTGGAACGCTGGGAGGACAGGTCAGTGACTGCGATGAGCTAAATCCAGCATGCATCTTGAATTTAGATGGATCTTGTATTCAGGTGTGGCCTGGTGTCTATTACATCAATCAACCAAGTCACATTAAACATTCCCTTTCGTACATAGCATTGTGCTTTAAACAAGGAAAACAATTCAAATTTAAAAAATCAAATCAAATGTTGAGCCTTCAAAAACCACCAGTGCTGCTGTACAAATTCAAGACACAAAATCAAAAAAACATAGTGTTTCATACATAAGTATCGTACGTACATGGGCACAGACAGGCAGTTCTACAATTTCAAATGCTAGGGACTAGAAGTGGGTCTCAGGATGCCATTCGAGCAGATGAATTGTGGGGGCGGACCTGATGTAGTGGGGGCGAGGAGACCATTTTGCTGCTGCAGGGGAGGCTTGATCCCCTTAAGCTTCAATCGAGGCCACGGAACAGACAGGAGCATTTGATCAGATGACCTGAGGGGGGGGGGTGGGGGTGGACCGGCCCGCAAAACAAGACTGGAAAGAGGAAGCACATAAAAGAAAAGAAATATCGGAATAATAGAGATACACTTTGGAGTTGTAAACAAGATGCACGACACAGTAAACACACTGTTTGTTAAAAAGGAAGATCAATTAAAAAGGTGGGTTTATAGATTGCTCAGAGATTTCATAAAGATTTCATCCTTGACAGGGGGAAAAGGGAGACAGGGGCCCTACCGGCCCACCAGGAGAGGTGAGTCTCTCCAGCGTTGATCTACTGACTGTTACACCTGTGGGTGTGTGTTGTGTGTTCCTCTACAATCTGACCTGATCTCGAGGTCATGACCTCACGTGTGGATCCTGTCTGGCCAGGTCATTGGTTCTGGGGTGAAAGGGTTTCACGGAGACAGGGGTTTCCCCGGCCTTTCCGGAGTCCCAGGACCTCAAGGTATCCAAATGTGGTGTACTCTGAAATTATAAATGTAACCTGGTGTTAAAGATAATACATGTGAGTGTTTGTTAATGGCACAATAATAATACCACTCATTGAATAACACATTTCTCATCCTTCTCAAGGTGTGATTGGGTTTCCTGGACAAAAAGGGCTTCCAGGTACTCACTGAACGGACCTCTTATGATAAAGGCTGTGCTCCATGGAATGGGATGAATCTGTAGCTTGTGAATGAATGTGTGAATGTCTGCGGTTCAGTCATTCCACCAAGCACTTTTCATTGACCCGTGGCACACAGAAAACTAGCAAAGACGGGATTTGTACAAATTGATGTACAAGAGTCCTCATAAATGATCCACTGTCATCACTCTTTTCATCATAGCGACAAAGCTGTCAAACTTCAAATACCAAGGGCTCTTCACACAATAGCTAACTTGTTGCTCCCCTTGTATCTGATAAGAGGAGCAGCAAGGGCAGACTTCTCGCCTCACTCAACACAGACTTTGAGTTGTACTTCTATGTCGGTCACCCTTTTGTTGTCCCTGCTGTCCATGGTGCTGAATGTCTCTCTTCAGACTCAGTGCACCACAGAAGTCCAGTCAATGCAACACAGAATCCACCATGTTTGAAAAATACTTTTACAAAATGTATTTCTTCAAACGGGCAAGAGTTAATATAGGGCATGGCGTCTTTGCAAAGCCAAGCATAATGGGATCTATTCTCACTCACCCATTGTCCTTCATGCAGGTGGTTTTTTGCCAGGGCCTTCTTTTCCGGGCTCGGAAGGTGCTCCAGGTTTTCCTGGCTCCAAGGGGGATCCTGGAGAGCCTGGGGACGTTTATGCAGGGCCCCCGGGACCCGATGGGGACCCAGGAGACCGAGGCCTACCTGGGGATCAGGGGCCCCCTGGACCGTCTGAAGACGGAAGTAGGCTGGAGCTCACGTTAGCTTTGATTTGACTCTTTCTTTAAGATTCCTTTAAGACTATTTCTACGTTCTGTAGAATACTAAACCAATGTTTCCTTTTCATTTTATTGAATCAGATAGGAATCTGTATAATTTAAAATCTTGAGAACATAAAGTTAGGTTCATTTGTGGATTCTTGGCATGTACAGTTGGCTTTATTTGCGATTTCATTGAAGAATTCTTCAAAAATAATCTCAATAACCAGCCTTGGCAATGGTGTTGTTAGCAGACAAGAAGGTGATTCAAGGCCTCCCAGGGCTGAAGGGGATGAAGGGACTCCCGGGCCTGTCTGGATATGATGGAGCCCACGGGAGGAAAGGTGAGGTCAGACCTCAAATCAAAACATCCAGTACATCAGGCGCACTCTAGGACTGCTTGGGGCATTAGTCATCACTTCCACTACTGGTTAGAGCAGTTGCGAAAGAAAATGAGTCACGGCAGTAGGCATGAATATATCCACAATTCTGCATAGCAATCGCAGTGCACAATATTACAAATATGTAATGGAGATATCAAAAATAAGCTGTATTTCATTGCATATAGCGAAAAAATAAAAAACAATCGAGATTTGAGCTGACGTGAAGCATTTCTGTTCGTTGCTGCTTAGACATCACGGTCATCAAGCGTCTAGTGGTGTGCATCACCATGTGTGTGTGTGTGTGTGTGTGTGTGTGTGTGTGTGTGTGTGTGTGTGTGTGTGGTGTCTGTGGCTGTGTTTCCTGCAGGAGAAAAGGGCAACACGTGTCATACGTGTATAGGAGACGGGTTCGTACATCCAGGGCCAAGAGGTCCCGCCGGGCCGCGGGGAATACCTGGTGAAGACGCACACCTCGTTCACAGCACAAAACAGAACCACCGCTAACCTGGTCTTATCTTTGCGGTTGTCTCGTCTCTGCGTCTGCTGTCTCTCGTCTGCGTCTCTCAGCTTGTGCTGAGTCACTGTGAATGTTGACGGTGAATTGGGGATCTCTTGTTGCCCAGGTTACAGTCAGGGCCCCGGCGCCCCCGGGGACCAGGGATTCCCAGGACACGAAGGATTGCCCGGACCACCCGTGAGAAAAAGCTTTTCAGTTAAAAAACCCTGTTTTCCCATAATGCACCACCCCCTACCGGCATGGTCTCTACAGAGCCCCTTCCTTCTCTGACAGGGCGAACCTGGTCCGACGGGCTTCCCCGGCCGCCAGGGGCCAAAGGGAGACTCCACCCCACCCTACAGCACCCCCGGGGGGAGAGGGGAGCAGGGGCCCCCGGGGCAGCCGGGCAGGACGGGGCTGGATGGAAGGCAAGGCAGCCCAGGCCAGCCCGGACGTAAAGGGTACCCCGGTCCCAAGGGAGACTCTGTGAGCCATTTCACAAACAAAAGTTTACTTTATAGACTTTTATACTTTATTTATACTCACCGACCTTCTTTTTGTTTCTCTGAAGTATACGGATAAAAACATTTTTGATTGTTCTTTCCCAGCACCCGGGGTCGGAGGAAGTGCGCGGCATCCCAGGTACTCCGGGGTATCCGGGGGCACCGGGACCGGTTGGAGCCGAGGGGTCTTCGGCGGTAGGGTTGGTGGGGTACGCGGGAGATAAGGGAGACCCCGGGGTACCGGGTTTGCCCGGAGATCCCGGAGTCTCGGGTAAGACATGCACCGATAAAATACGTTGAACACAGTTAAACACAGACACACTTACACAAGCCAACAAAGACCATATCATGGACATATAATGGTAGTGAGGAAGAACCACACTAGTCAAAAATGTGCACACATTGTTCTTAAGGACAATGGCACACTCATTCACAAACACACAAAGTAGAATGTGTTAGTATCCACTAAAGCGTCATCGGCTCATCCCAACTCCTAACTGTGTTCCACTGGCAGGCCAGAAAGGGGAGCCCAGTCACCACCACTCTGATGGAACACCTGGTCCGGCGGGGCATATCGGTCGTGGAGGAGCTCCAGGGACTCCAGGTCAATACTGTGTACCCACTGACCCCCCAATACTGTGTACCGACTGACCCCCCCCCCCAATACTGTGTACCCACTGACCCCCCAATACTGTGTACCGACTGACCCCCCAATACTGTGAACCGACTGACCCCCCCCCACGATACTGCCTACCGACTGAGGAAGTTCAGGACCAGAGATAACTGAGGCGGTAGTTGTATGTGTTAAGTGTGTGCGTAGGATCCATGACTCACTTCCATCCAACCTCTAGGCGATCCAGGGGTTCCGGGAATTCCCGGACTGCCCGGGTCGCCCGGACGAAAAGGAGAACGAGGATCTCTGGACTTTCCTGGAGTGCCAGGATTCCCAGGAATCAAAGGTAATCGATGGCGCCTGTCAGGTTAATTGATAGAGGCATCAAGTTTGGGTTTCGCTTGTTAACCGATAAAAAGCTGATATTCAAACTTCATCGCGACGATCTCTCTTTGAATGATCAATTCAACACTAGCAGTGTCTGGGCTGCTATATACGTATATTATAGCATATATATCTGTAAATATACAGTATATCTATATATATATAGATATATGTATCTATATATATCTATATATATATAGATATATATATAGAGTAGCTGTTATGCTATGTTTTTCACAGGGGATAGGGGCACCTCGGGTCTCCCGGGTATCCCGGGTACGGGCCTATCCGGTAGACCAGGGGCACCAGGAGCTCCAGGCCCTGCTGGAGAAAAGGTTAGTACCATGAATACCAACATTTATAGTCCAGTATGAGTATGTGACACCATGAATACATCTACAGTCTAGTATGAGAATGTGACACCATGAATACATCTACAGTCTAGTATGAGAATGTGACACCAATATGTCTAGTACAGGGAGGCATGTTCTAAATGTACTAATAGTTACCATGGAGCTCTGTCTATATAACACTTGCATTGATCGATTCGATGGCAATGTCAATAATTCTTTATTCATTATGCTTATCATTAAACGTTGTTATTCAGGGAGTTTTTATCAAACAAGTAGCCCTTCGTATTACTCAGTAACCTTGAAGTAGCTCTCCAAGTAGTTTTAAAGGAGAGCTACTTCTAGAGATATGTCAGTATTGACAAAAGCTTCTCTTCTGTAGAGATGGGAAATGTGGGTATTTTGGGTATACTGTGAAAAACAATGTATACTCTATTATAATATGATCATGTCAATAAAGCAATACAACCAGCCTACCTGGATTCAATTATGTGAGTAAGTATGTGAGTAGTTCAGAGTACTCAGTGAAAGACCACAGCGCGGGCTGATCAGATATGCATTGAGACGTTGTTACACAAACAACGTAGAGCAAGCAATATTGAAGCTGTCAAGGACTTATTGCGTGAGGTTTATCAAACGTCTGCGTAGATTGCAAAAGGATTTTCTTCCCCCCTCAACTAATCGGATGGGAAGGCTGGGAGAGCGTTTTGTAATGGTAACAAAAGTGTTATTTCCGAGAACATTGAGGCTCATTCAACACCACAGACGGCTCCCGTTCTCCTGTGGGCAGGCCGACCAGGGTCTGGATAAAAAACGAATTAAGATGAAACATGATGACATTTTTTTACTACCACATGAATGCAAGGGGAGCAGCTGCCTTTAAACAGAAGCATATTCCAATACAACTCCTTGTCATTTAACAATCTGAAATAACACTGCAGAGGATCACATCAAGACACCTTGGGGGGGGGGGGGGGGGGGGGCGACTGAATGCGCTCCATTAACTCTGGAATGGTTGTCAGGGCGACGGTGGTTTCGAGTATGCGGGTCCCGATGGGCCCCCGGGGACTCCGGGAGACAGCGGAGAGCCGGGTCCACGCGGGGACCCTGGACCCCCAGGTCGACGTGGGGACATGGGGCCGCTGGGATACCCGGGACCTCCAGGAGAAAAGGGTACCGCCACGTCAGACCATTGGCTCAGAGGAACACGCGTGGGAGGAGAAGGCCCACATAGACAGGATTTGTATTATTTATTGAAGGTTTATTTGAATAGGGACGGATACAGAAACATAAACAATCGTGAGACACTCATCCGATGTTTGCGTCATAGTGATTCGAGCCAAAGCAAACCTACGAGAATTGGTAAAAAGTAAACATTATTAAAAAGTAAAGCAATGGGAAATGAAATAAAATCTAAAATAAAAGAAGCCATACAGAGAGCAGATTGTAAAAAAAAAAAGTATGTGAGCATGATTGTTGCTGAATTAGCCACAATTTTGTTCTGTTTATTTTGAAAGTGTCAAATGTAGGGATACATTTCAAGTGGTCTGGCAGTGAGTTCCATGAACGAGAACAGTATCAATAACATTAAGTCAGAGCGTAATGCAAAACTGTCAGGTTGTCACACCATAACAAGAGTCGTGATGTGTTGATGTCGGTGATTGGCAGGATGGCAAGGCGGGGTGGGACCTATGGGAATCTCCGGTGAGAAACTATGCGACGCCGTACCCGGACCGCCCGGGCCTGACGGACCCCCCGGACACCCAGGTCAGTCAGACGGTGAAACCACAGAAACCTTACAGGAGAACGGTGGAACATCTGGTGGGGATTGAGGGCATTTTGGGGTCCACCTGTAAAACGTACAGCTGTCCCTGTGACGTTAGAGGCTCGGTGTTTAACACCTGATCCCTGTGCTGGATTCGTAAAAAGAGAGATCCATTTTTTATGTTGACATGTCATATAACATAAATCGCATAAATCAAAGTTTGATCGAACGACATTTTCCCCAACACATTTGATCGACATTTTCCCGTCATCCATAGTACGGAGCTTACTCCTCCACCAGCGTGCTGCTCCCCTCCGTCCACGCCGCTCTGCCTCCCTCTGCTCTCTCGTCCCCCCCAGGCGCTGACGGGCCCCCCGGAGAGAGGGGCCACCAGGGCCTGCCCGGCGTGGGCCGGCCGGGCCCCGCGGGGGAGCCCGGCTCCCCGGGGTACGACGGTGTCACTCTGCGGGGGCGTCGCGGATCCTCGGGCCCCACGGGGAGACCGGGGCAGCCTGGTACCCCAGGTAGGATCCGTGTTCGGTTCTCAGGATGACACACGGAGTAGGAGTAGTGACCGTCCACTGTCAGCCCAGCCTGTCATGTCTTCCTTCATTTGTTTTTGAAGCTTCTAGACTTCTAGAGAGTGGTGGGGATTGTGTTGTGTGTGTGTGTGTAATGTGGACCAGTTACCGTGTGCAGGTTTCAGAGGAGACCCGGGGCCAGATGGGCTGCCTGGGTACGGACTACAAGGAGCGCCTGGACCAATCGGGCCCCCAGGATCATTAGGTAATAATAACACACTGACACACACTTCAAGTCAATCTATCCAATGATGATATAATGTCACACACACGTAGAAGCCATGACATACTGACGAGTGTGCGAAAATAAATGAATCTGAAAAATAGAAATTAGACCAGTTGCAGCAACGATTCAACGCAACGTGTCTCAATGGCTACCCTCAGTCCAGGTTTGTCATCCAGAGGTCTTACCTGATTGGTCCCGATTCTGGGTGTGAGCGTCGCACTGTGATGATGTCATCTCTGCTCCGGGACTACTACCTCAGATCGTCTCTGCACCAACCATAACCAGAGTTGATGCAAAACGATTGCCCTGACTTTACAGGCAACCCAGGGGCAGATGGCCCTAAAGGACTTCAGGGGCTTCCGGGTACGGAGGGAGACCAAGGGGACAGAGGCTCTCCTGGGCTCCCCTCCCCTCATCCTATTTTTGGTTCACCAGGGGAACCTGGTAGTCCTGGTATGTAACATACGGTACATTTGGTTTATATTGTCGGTGGTTACATATGGTTTTGTGTTAAACTAGAGATTGCTTATGGTAAAAAAACGAACATAATAAATGTTTGTTTGGGTTTTAACGGTGAAGACGGGGTTTGGTATGTCTTTCCTGATTTGTATAATACCACCTGCATATGTGCACTTGCGTTGGATCCATACTTAAAGTGTACGTGCGCACTAAAGCCGAAAATTATTTGCACCAAAATAATTGTACGTATAAATCACAGGCACGCTTATACAATGTGGTTTCAAATCACCACCTCACCCTCTGCGTCGCCTATTCCCCCCCCCCCCCCCTGTCTCTGCATGTCTACGCGGGGGGGGGGGGGGGGGGGGGGGGG
>JAOPUD010000154.1:13518214-13530506 GCA_027122715.1 Trisopterus minutus | reverse complement strand
TAATATTCATATTTTTTGGTTTAGAATTTTTAAGGCCTTCTCTGAAGGCCTAGAAGGCCCTGACGGTTCCCCTCTGGTCTACAAGGAGCCTCGTCAAGCTACATTTCTTTTTCGGGTCTTTTAACTTATACGCCACTAGAGGTCAGCAAAGCACTTTTACATTCAACTTACAGATATTGTAGCGTGACACGCAGAGCCAGACTAAAAGGGGGCGGTCTTGAGCTAGGTCACGTGTTCCTTTGACTCGCGGTTGTGGGCGGACCGACTGCAGGGGTCATTGTAAATATGGCGTGGCGAGGATGTGTTATGCAGTTGACCAAAACTGGCTTTATCAGATCTGCGAAGGCATCCCCTCGAGATTGCAGGTAAGTAAAAATAATGTATAACTCTTGAAACAGTGTGTGGGCTGACACAGACAGCGATTCAATTGGATTTGCCTATTCATTTATACTCACTTATACTCAATTTCAGTGTGACAAAACGTTAGCTTAATGCGATGTATGTTTAAGTAACTGCAAAGCATCATTTACAGTTCCTTACCAATTAATTGTTAGTTTAATGAGCTCCGCGATTTATTGAAGCAACATACTAATCTACTACGCATATGCCTAAATGACGAAATCTACTACTATCATTGAAAGTACTTGCATAATGTTTTTTATGCATGTCACATCATGTACTTTAGTGTGTTTGTTTAGTGTGTCCTGAGGCAATTGATTGTTTCCAATAAAGAGATGGATGTTGAGGTTGTCTAAAGTGGGCCTGCACATCTGCTGGTAAAGGTCCGATCAATCATTTCTTGTTTGTCTTGTTACACCGATTAACAAATGCACCTTTTCTACCTTGGTTCTAGACTCAACCCACACAACCAGCAAAGATGTGCATTCCGTCGGGAAGCCAAAAGAACAGATACAAACAAAGGGGGTGTTTCCCAAGAGACAGAGCTTGCCTCCTCCAAAGCAGGAGAGTCAGTAAATGTTAAATCTCCTGCGAAACCACCACCAGCACATCCTCCTAGGGTCCGACCAACGCTTTTTAAACCGTTTCTTTTCACTATAGGGGTAGGTCACACTCTTGTATTCTTCCATTCCATCAAATTGTGTTATTAACCTGTAAGTGTTCTGTGTCCAGTCCCGGTTTCAAATCTAAATATGGTTACGATGCCTGTTGTACAATGGAAAGGTTTTGTTGTTGTGGTCTGACTCCATGCCAGTTTACAGGCTGTTCCTTTGGTGTGGCAGCCATATCGCAGTACGAGTCCCTGAAGTCGAGATTCGACACAGGCAGGGAAGAGGCGAAAGCAAATAAAGAATTGAAGGTGAGAGTCTGCAGCACTTCACGCAATTTTATAATTACGTTTTATGAAGTCATTGGGTCCAATGTGTGTGTTCAGGGGTCAGAGGACATGACCTACTGGCACAACTGGTGGAACCAGCTGAGCGGTGTCCAGAAGCAGCTGATCCTCCTGCTGTCCTCGGCCGACGACTTGTGGTGCAGCTTCTCCGAGGGACAGAGGACCGCTGCCGGTACGCCACGCTCAAAACACAATGCACACTGGGACTGGGGTTGTATGTTATGTTCATTTATGACCGCACTTCTGGCCTCAAGTCTAGAAAATGTTTGAGATATGAGGTATGGAAATGCATCCATAAAAGATGAATGGAATCCATTGGCCTCGCGTGCCTTATTGTGTTCATAAAACTGGTGCTAAAACGGTTATTCAGACGTTGCTTAGATTTCCCAAAAATCACACAAAATTTGTGTGGGTTTAAATATGAACACTACATTGGTTAGGGTCTTCAGTGCTTGTCCTTTTCGCTCTCTCTAGGTATTATAGCGGTCAATGCCCTGGTGCTGTGCTGCTGGAGAATCCCATCTTTGCAAAGAACCATGATCAAATACTTCACGTCCAACCCAGCCGCCAGTGAGTTGGATCTCTGTTCAGTGCCTGTATAAAAACGTAGTGCATTTTACAAAATGGTTGCACAGAAAACCAAAGATCAAGAGCCAGAACAGGAACAGACTTGATGATGGAAATATAATCGAAATGACCCTAGTGTATGGCAATACATTCGGTCCAAAACAGCGAATGAATAGTGAATCAATAGTGAATAACAACAGTGAATAGTGAATCGACAGTGAATAACAACAGAATAGCACATGTATGCCCATTGTTGCTTTTCGCTGATGTTCTGTTTCATCCTCTTGACGCCAGAGACGCGGTGCCTTCCCATGGTCTTCTCCTCCTTCAGCCACTACTCCGTCTTCCACATGGTGGCCAACATGTACGTGCTGTGGACCTTCTCCACCAGCATCGTCTCCCTTCTGGGCAGGGAGCAGTTCCTCGCCGTCTACCTCTCCGCTGGTACGAATTCTCCCCTGCTAGGAAGCCAATGTAGATGATGTCACGCAAACGCGTTGTTGTCGTACGTATACGAACAGAGTGGTTGTGTGGGTGATAGAGGCTTCCTGTGTCAGAGCAGTTTGCTTTTGGGGAGACTTTTATTTTGAAAGTGCATATTGTGCTCACTGGTTGGGTTCACATGCATCACTTGCATGTTCCAAGGGTATTAAGTCAAATTAAAAATGTATTCAATTAATGCAGTGCTCTGCCTCCTGTTTTGGCAACGTTAAACTTTTATAGTTTTTAATTGCCTCAACTCCCCAAGGGGAAAAAGAAGCGAAAGGCGAAGAAATTACTTTAAAAAAAATTTATCAAAAACGAAAAACCTGAAAGACTAAATTTGTTTTAAAGTAGTCGGTCATTCATGCTACATTTAAATTTGATCACAGGAGGTAGTTTGGATCGAAAGACCTGGTAGTATTTCTTGCATGTTGGTGATTGCTGTGTAAATGTTTGCATGCTACCTGCCGGCCTCAGCTCACACTCCTGTTTATTTTTGTCTTGTTGCAGGTGTGATCTCCAACATGGTTAGCTACTGCTGCAAGACAGCCTCTGGGCGGCTCTATCCCTCGTTAGGAGCGGTAAGCCATCATCATGTCTTCTTCTTTTTTTTTTTTTATATACACTTTTTTATATATTGCTGTGAATGTAGCAGTGAGGATGCTAGAGAGAGAGAAATACCTGTAGCATAGGAGCACTGTTCAGAATCGAACCTGGGTCGCTTAATTCAAGGTGCGAAGCCTGCATGGTAAGCACACTAGCAGTTTGACCTAACAAACCTCATTGTGTGATAGGTAATAGAAAAGGAAATTCAACACAATACTGATAAGGTTATTGTCCTAAAATACTATCTGTCTATCCTCTTGTTGTTGGATCTCCAGTCCGGTGCGGTGATGACCGTGCTCGCTGCGGTCTGCGCCAAGGTGCCTGAGGCAAAGCTCGGCATCATTCTCCTTCCCATGGTCACGTTTACAGCAGGGAATGTAAGGTGACATACACCAAGGGGGACTGCGTCAGAGTGTGTATGAATTTGACATGTGTCGCGATTTTAAAAGTGTGAACAACCTTCAAATTGAGTGCGAGTGTGTGTTTGCATTCAAAGTAGCCAATTGACTAGGTAAACTTGGTGACATTTACATTACTCGATGCTCCGCTGCTCTGGTCTGTCACCCTGACTCGTGTTTTTCTGACCCCAGGCCTTGAAAGCCCTCATCGCCATAGACACAGCGGGACTTGTTTTGGGCTGGCGGTATTTGGATCATGCAGCTCACCTTGGAGGGGCTCTTTTCGGAGTGTAAGTGTCATGCCTAGGTAGCGAACATCATTAGAATACATATCGTGCATATTGATAACAATTATGTTTGTATTGGAGTTGGAAACAGGCTTATAAGTTGAAATATGTCTCATAAAAAACTGAAAGAGTTGAAATTCCGTAATGGGTGTTCCTACTTTTAGTCCAAAGGTTCACATGCTAGTTAACAAGTTAACTTTTTTTTGTGTGTAATAATTCCCTGAGGTATAAATTTTTGTAATCCTGTCTTGACGGTGTGACTGTGTTTCTGATGCAGATGGTACGTAGCATACGGCCACAAAGTCATCTGGAGGAACAGGGAGCCCCTTGTGAAGCTTTGGCATAACATCCGTTCTCCTGGTAACGGAGGGCGGCGGCCGGGCAGCGGACCAGGGTCTCTGTGAGGCCATCACACAGCCCGGCACCCCGGGGTGGGGTCACCCCACTCACACTTATCAGACGGCCAGTGAAATGAACATGTTGTGTTTACACGGTTGTATTGGTTTCATGACTGAGGTAACTGGTGACAGAAGAGCTCTGATTGGACGAAGAGGCTGATGGGAGGGTTGGGATAACTGGTGATGGTCAACCAGGTTTGATTGCTGTTATTGGTGCAGAATAAGAGCAGGGACCAGCTCCAAGAAGCAGGTTATCGAAACTAAAACCTGAAACCTGAACTGGTGAGAACGGGATTTAGGCTGAAAGGTTTGTGTTCATTGCAGGCTTTTAGAACCATCATCACTCCCACTGTGGAAAGCCATGCAAGAGGTTGTCATGAACGGACATGATGATTATGATGATGGGCTATTAGCCTACTCATGTTTTGCAGGAGGAGTTTGACAATGCAAACAAATTGGAAGCTGATTAAATGAAATGAAAAATAAAATGATGAGAACTGGATGCACTACTGACTACATGTTTTCTTACTGTATACAATCTAACAATTTCATCTAAGATTTGCAGCAAAATGGTCCTTCTGGTACTCTCGTATCTGACTTGAATGGTACTCTCAGATCTGACTTTTTATCCTGTCCCTATGCGAACCATCTCTCCTCTCAATCTTGATCTGAGAGTGTTAGTTATATTAGTATTGGATTTAAAGTTATGGTATGTTTTTATGGCATGAACCAAATATGAATTATCTTCCAATTTAGAAATTATTTTTATTTTTATTGTGCTTACTAGTGTACTACATGTACCTTTTCTTTTAAGGAATTTAACTTTAGTTTATTTAATAACATCCAGCATAAAATGAGGTAAATACATACATTTACATGCATTAGTCAAAATCATGTAGTCCATGTGTGTCAGTTTACTTATTTCACTTCTTCAAAGTTAACAAATTGACAGGTTTATGAGCTAACATTGCCTTACAGGACCAACTGCATTGCATCATACATTTATAAATATGGCAGGTATTTTCTTAGACCAGTTAATTCAAGATGAATCGTAATATTGAGACAAACAAAAATGCTTATTGAAATGGATTCAAGTATAAAAAAAATGTACCTAATAGAAAAGTCATGCATTCAATGAATAATTCTACAAAAAAATAAACAATAGTTATAACTTCTTGGAAGAAAGGCAAAACAGGCTAACTATTTGTGGAGAAATTGTCAAAGCTGAATTTGTAAAACCTGAGATGAAAAACATGTCTGTTGATACACTAATGACCCGCTTAGACTGAAGAGGTTCATATGCGTCCATCTTTGAAAATTGCTTCTTGTTACTCCTGTATTTCCCCTGAGGCCAATAACAGATCAACACATAATAGGTCATTTCCATCTTACAGATAATTGTTGCTTTTGCCTGAGAAACACAAATTTTCAGTCAAGAATATGAACAGGCAGGATTTATCATTCTTAATTTGTCCCAGATGATGTCAGTGGATGAAACATCACAATTTATCACCACTTTGTATCTTCAACGAGGTATCCTTGCAATCAGCTCTCAACATTTCTTAATTAACTCTTGAGAAATTAGCAAAATAAATGTCGCAAAAAATAATCTCTGCTTGTGTCCTGCATTCCTAATCTGCATCCTGTGACGCAAACATAAATAAAAGCCACAAAGCTTGAGTCTCCAAACCAGAAACCCCCACTCTGACCCTGACAGCCAAGGCCCCTACGCCTTCCTTCCCAGAAGGCCCCAGCGGCACGCCGTCACACCTGCTAGCAGCATCCCAAAGGTCAGCCTTTATTCTTGTGGTTAGCATAGCTGGGGAATCCAAACTGGCAGAGCATGAGGTTGGAGAAGCAGAGGGGCATGGTGCCGTAGATCTGCGCCAGCCTGTTCAGACAGTAGGACCTCTGGAGCAGGTGCTCGGGCCGGTGCCACATCCCCAGGTACCCGCTGCCCGCCTCCTTCTCCAGGTTACGGAAGTCCACGGGTTTGACAAACACCCCCGAGGGCCGGCCGGCCACGGCGCCCTTTGACCTCGGCGTGCCCTGGGGCGACCTCGGCTGTTGCTCCAGGTAGAGGGAGACGGCGAAGTTCATGGCGATGTCGTCGCAGTTCTGCGTTTCGTCCACCAGCTGGTGCACCGCTTGTGGCTGCTCCTGGAAGAGCTGCAGGTAGCGGTGGTGGAAGAAGGCCGCGCCGATCAGCACCATGGAGTACCTGGCGTGAACAGGGAGTGAGAAAGGTGCATAGAAGGCTTGTTTCATGATTACTTAATACAGGAGTAACAATGAACCACATTATACAACTGTGATCAAACCCTGTTGGTAGTATCAGACAGCCTGATGTCTGATACAGTATGTCTATATATATATATATATACATTCCGAGATGATGGACGAAAATTATGCCCTTACCGGTCCCCTCCGCCAATCTCAGGATCTTGCAGCTCAAAGCTACCATAGCTATACGTTCCTCCTGCTGAGACCACGTGTTTCCGGGGAACAAACCCGACTATTTGATCGGGGAATTGCTGTGGATAGCACATGGATACATGGCCGTCAATCCAACCTGCTTATACCAATACATTGGGCCCAATGACACATTAACATTTATGTTTGAAGTGTTGTACAGGAATTACCTTCCAGACAGAAAAAGCAAAACTGATGTCCGGCACACTGACCAGAGTGTCATCATCCAGCATCAACACAGCTAAAATGTCGGCAAAGATGATGAGTAGGCTTACAGACAGCAGAACAACAGAACACGACTCTCGCAGAGGCAGTAACACAAGCTTCCAAACAATATACTCAAAACTCATAGCCACTCACCATCGGTATCAATCTCAGGAAATGATTGAAGTCTGTTTCGCATTCGGTTGGTACTCTGCTCCTTGAAGATCACCTGCACAGGGTGGGGTCCCAGGGAGTCCCAAAGCTTTTGGGGCGTCTGCTCTCCAACATTATTCCAGACTATGAATATTTTCTGGAGATGGGGCATTGCCTGGTAATGGTTAAGCAATTTAAGCAGAATGTCTGTGCGGTTATAGGTCTGAATGACGATAGTAAATTTCTCCTCCGTTTCTTCTGTACTGTAGACATGATTGTCATGTGAGGGTTTGTTGGCTGCTGTTCTTCTTAACACCCCGAGGACATCATCATTGGCGCGGCTCTGCTCCTCGGCCGGCGGCAGGAGGGCGGTGAGAGCTGCACCGACCAGGAGCAGCAGCAGGAGAGGCCAAACCAGATGGATCCTCCGGAGGTTGATGCAGGCACGGGGGACCCTGGGTGATGGGAGAGAGCACTCGTATGCACAGGAGTCCGAGCAGTACTGACACATGGGTGACTGGAAGAAATGTAGACAATCAAAGACAAGTCTAGTATAAGCATGCAACTTTTAATACATTTACCTCATTTTGTCGTCACTGTTGATTTGGCATTATATATAAAGAGAGCGATTCCAGTGTTTGTTGACAGGCACCAGAGAGCGGATGGGAGAGCAGCCCTGCTATTGGCTAACCAGCTTGCGGGAAGGAGTCGTGGTACTCGCGTCATTAAAACACTTACTTTGATGTGCAATAGACACGAACTGTTAATGATTCATCATGTTAACTAACTTACTAACCAGGCTACGCGCCGTGAGTCTCACCCACGTGTTATTTATTCGCAAACAGTAAACCTTAAGACAGTGTCCGGCTGAAACGTCTAGTACCGCCTACCCTAGTGGGCGTAACCGGAAGCTCACTGCACAGGGTGAGTTTGGACTTTGATTCTCGCCCAAAACCCACATTTTTTTGCATTTGGTAGACGACTACGGGAGTAGTGTTTGTGTTTTAAAGAAACCAGCATGATATGTACAGCATGTACAGTTCTATGAATACTTCAGTGTTCTGATTATGTCCAGCTAAAGTTATAGTTTAAGTTATTAGTTATCAGTCTGTTCCCAAAACATGGCATCGTCGGTATTTACTAAGGTGCCGCTGTCTAATGGGCTACAGATACCAATACTTGGGATAGGTAAATTGTATTCGGCTAATCTCTTATTGTAATCTCCTTTTGCAACGTAGTTGTGTTGTGCATGATGGATGGTCGACCCATGCTCTTCGATGACCTCAAACGTTTGAACACACTGTAGCAATCCCCTGGTCAACTAATGTTGTACTAACCGACTGGACTTTATCTCCCAAGGGACTTCACATAGGGGAGGATTCAGCCATGAAGCGATTCTACATGCGCTCACAAAGTGCGGCGTGCGGCATATTGACACCGCAAAGCGGTACGGCTGTGAGGAGCAACTGGGCACAGCCATCAGAGAGAGCGGGGTCCCCAGGGGCGACCTGTGGCTCACCAACAAACTCTGGCCGGGAGACTATGGCTACAAGTCGGCCAAGCAGGCTTGTCTCGACTCCTGCTCTCGGATGGGTGTGGACTATTTTGGTATGAGTTAATTTATTCATTTGAAATTGATGGTAGTGTGGGAGAATTGTACGATACTTTTAGAAGGATTGTAGGAACCAATATCGTAATAATTGCCAATAACGTTATAAAGTTGTTGAGTCAATAACGTAATAACTTTTTGGTCATTACGTTATTTGGCCTTGGAGAGAAATCGTCCATCAAAGCGTCTGCTTGGACACGGAGTTAACGGAACCCTAAAGTCTCCCATACTAATGATTGTTTAAATGAAGTAATGTTTGTCAATGTCTATCTATACATGATAAATGTATAGATAAATGCTGGTATGTGTATGGAATGCCGTCTGAGACTTGAACTTTGAACTCTCCAGACCTATATCTGATGCATTGGCCTGAGTCTCAGCAACATGGGAACCTGTCCAACAGGGAGGTCCGAGCAGAGACCTGGAGAGCCCTGCAGGAGCTTTATGACCAGGGTGAGCTCCACGTAAAAGTCCCTACAGAACAATGTCGGTTCACCTTGTTTCATGTGTATTCAAATATAGGTCTACGAAATTGTATGGAACTAAAGATGAACCAGGTCACCAGAGGCACTGAACACCACGGTTCTCTCTGTAGGGGTGTGCCGTGCTATTGGAGTCAGCAACTTTTTGGTCCCCCACCTGAAACAGCTCAAGGAGGACTGTAGTATGGTACCACATGTTAATCAAGTAAGCATTCCGCCTGTATAATCATATATATCGTCTTGTACAGTATATCAAATATAAAATCAATCAATCAATCAAAAGCGTAACAGACAGGGACGCTGTCTGTTCTATGATACGCTTAATAATTAATAGTAAGCTTCCTACAAGAACAGCAAATCATTACACAAATAAACAGGTGATGTTAAAAAAAATGCAGTCAAACTTTTCTTAAAGTGCGTGTGCGTGTGCGTGTGTGTGTGTGTGTGTGTGTGTGTGTGTCTCCTACCAGGTGGAGTACCATGTGTACCAGCAGCCCAGGCAGCTGGTGGAGTACTGCCGTGAGGAGGGCATCGTGTTTCAGGGGTACTGCCCCCTGGCCAAGGGACAAACTCTGGGGGACCCAACCGTCCTCAAACTGGCGGAGAAATACGGACGCACGCCTGCGCAGATCTGCCTCCGCTGGAGCATACAGGTAGACGTTCCTTCAGAAACACGCAGCATTCGTTTTCATTCCCACTTTGTTTGTGGTAAATGGGATATTTTATTTCCTTTCAGAACGGAGTCGTCACAATACCCAAATCTACCAAAAAGGAGAGGGTAGAAGAGAACTGCCAAGTAGGTTGACAACACAACCAAACCTTTGCATGTAGCTGGCTGCACACACTGCTACTCCTTTAAATGTTACGAGGGAGCTGTGACGGGCTAGCGGGGGGTTTGGCAGTCACCTCTTGACCTAGTAGTCATGTTCCCAACCAGGGCATCTACAGATTCTCTTTCGAGATGACCCGGAAGTACTTGGAGGAAAGGTGGTTCGAATTTCTGAAGATGCTTAGGAAAGGTGCCTCGATGCATCCTTTAACCCTCCTTTAGCATAAGTTACTCCTGACCAACCAAGAAAATGATATTTATAATAATGGATACCAATTCCAGGAACATAATTATTTGAATCGAAATGAATTCATTTATTGCTGGCCATTAATACTCGCCGTCGCGCAATGACGTTGGTGAGGAAAACTGAAGTCGAATTAATTTTAAACAGTACTGTCTTTTCCTATGTTCGAAAGGAAGCACCTTTTCATCTCTCCTTGACCCGGTGACGTTTTCCACAAAAGGTTAAGTAAAGGAGGCATAAAGGTTAGGAGATTTGACTATTCGTAGACACACACTGCTGCCATTCTCCTCCTGGTTGCCACGGCAGGTGATTGACTTCCAGCTGGAGGAAGGGGACATGGCAGCACTGGGCAAGTTGCATGATGGGAGACATGTGAGCTGGGACCCTACTCATGTGAAGTAACCCGAACAAGGTGTGGAATAACCCTGACGCATGTTTGTCTGTCCCCAAGATATTTTAAACGTAACATTACTCTATTATTAAACGCATGTGCATTAGTTTGATCCTGTTTCATTCTATTCTACATCGTGATCCTGTGATTGGCTGATGTCTCGTTTATTGAATGTGCTCTTAAAGGTCTTCAGCGTTGACCTCCTCCCTGAAGATATGAGGGACCTCCACAAGCTCCACTGACCGGAAGCTTATTCGCCTTCGTACGTTCCCGCTATGAAAAGAAAAACACCCACACTCGCTCTCACACACAAACTGGAGAAATATACACTACTGTGCGTATACATTTTGGGGGAGCTTTTGAGGGGTTATGAATAGCATTAAATGGCCTTTCATGTATCAGTAAAATAGAGGTTAGGGTTAGATAGATCCACATACCAAAAAGTCTGTGTGCCAATCTCACAGGTATAACATCCTGCCCGTTGATCAACTTGGAGACAGAGTTTGTGATTGATGTCTTCAAATAACGATCAATGGGAAATTATGTTAGTATTATAACCTAGAGAACACAGTATAGACTAAGGGTCAGAGAGTCAACCATGTATCAGAACGGGGCTGGTTGTTGGGGTATCCTGAGTGAGCCCACAAATAAAGAATTTAACATTGCGTCGTGGCTTTATTTGGGACAAAAGTCTTGCAATTGGCACCTGGATTTTTATTATTCCACATGTTTGTAATACGTGTTGTGTAAAAAAAATCCCATAATTTTGGTTATTTCTTAAATAGCCGACCCCCATTAAATTTCAAAACAACATTCAAAAAGCGCCACCAGACGTTGATGTAAAAACCTTGATATCGAACGTTTGTGTGGCTAAGAAATGTTAGAATTCAACGCGTGCGTGTTTTCTGGAGGCTAGGTTGCTAGGAGACGGCTGATGCCTTGTCCTTACCAGGTGCAGTACCATGTGTACCAGCAGCCCAGGCAGCTGGTGGAGTACTGCCGTGAGGAGGGGCATCGTGTTTCCGGGGTACTGCCGCCTGGCACAGGGACAAACTCTGGGGCACCCAACCGTCCCCAAACTGGCAGAGAGGTACGGACGCACGCCTGCGCAGATCTGCGTTCGCTTGAGCATGTATGGTAATGGTTTCTATGATGTCCAACTTCAACATGAAGTGATGGACGACAGGATCCCAAAACGTCAAAATAACCACAGCATATCACAGCGGAATGTATCTGCTTGCCACCTTCCACATATTGTCAGGGAAAGTCATTTATGTACATCGCAAAGGCAGCTCCTAAACAGTTTTGATAGGATAACGGTAAACTGAAATACTTTGATTTTCTGACTCTCAATGGACGCCTTGATAGCCCTGATATCATTAATATAATTAAATGATGGTTTTCTGTTGGTTTTCTGTGCATATACAATATACAAAAGTACAATTTTCTATATTAAACAGGGAGAAACAGAAAGAAAGAAAGAAAAAGACAAACAGGACAATTCATGAGTAGGCTATGTGTTAAAATATATCACGATAGAACATTAAACACCATACAAACCATACATTGACAGAATAACCTATAGAACAATACAGGCCACTATGGACATAATGCTATAGAACACTAAACGCCGTACGTGAGTGTTCAGACCATAGACAGTGTCACAGAACGATAGACTATATAACTCTTAACACAATGGAATACTTATAGACACTATAACATGATAGAACCCTAACTCTGTCGACACCACACAACTCTAAATACCCTATTGAAAACTGCATAGTATAGAACACTAAACTATAGACACGTATAGTA
>JAOPUD010000154.1:13469665-13479843 GCA_027122715.1 Trisopterus minutus | reverse complement strand
AAATACTTTGTTTACATATATACACACACACACATATATATACATATATACATGTACATATATACAGTATATATATATATATATATATATATACCTACATACATACACACACATATATATATATAACTGATAGTTGCATGCATATTGAGTCAGATTTTCCTGAGAGCATCCTGATGAAAGTCCTGACTGACAACAATAATATCTTCAATTGTATTTAATGCAGTACCTTCACTCAGTTGAACAAGCACCGCCCCATCTTGTCCTGCGCCCTTGAGTAGCAGTGGTGGTGTCACTTGTAGGAAGGGGAACTCTGTCAGTTTCTCTGTCATGTCGCCAAAAGTCTCCTTCATAGTCAGCTGAAAGCTTGAAACCACAAGGAAGGGGTAAGCTGGACATTGTACTATTTTTATGAAAAATGTACTGCGCCATATTCTTCTTTATAAATCTAGGATTATTTAGACTTGCCTTATTCCTAGGTAGTCCATTCTGGATAAATAATTCTCAACATAATTTAAATTTGTATTAATTACTTTTGCTTCATGTGAACCATATCCATTTAGAGCAAAGCCAGGTCCACAGTACAGGTTTGATGATTTAGCAGACTTTCAAGTGAACAACATGATACACATCAGAGCTTTAGGATACAGAAACACAAAGAATCAAGTGCTGGTCAACTGCAAGAATCAAGTCGGGGCAGAGCCTCAGCCTCTTCCATGAGACTCATCCTGAACATCTAGTAAAAGGAGCAGGTTAAACTGGGCAGGGCCTCCAGAAACTCAAGACACCATTGCCATTGGCCGTTAGCCTCGTCACTCACAAAAATATAGACGTAGCTCCAGAGCAACACGGGCAAATTATGAAGGTTTATTCTTAAATACATCCATGGTTTTATCAGTCCACTGGTACACATTTGTTGTGGACCACTGAGCAATCAATGTAAATCCCATTTTGAATCTGGTTTGTTTTGCCAAGGGTCCGGGATTGGTTACGCATGTATGTAAATAAAGTCCTTCCCTTACAAGTTGGCCATTCTTGATAAAGTTATTTTTAAAAAGTCTGGCAGACTGCGTCTAGACGACTGGCGCTACAAGACTGGTGCTATGATTATATAGTTTGTGCTACACCAAGCAAAATAGGCCAATTTGTTTTTCATTATTTTTATGTGTGAAATGACTACATACTTCTCGTCAATCATGTCGGCATGAGATATCCAAAGGTTGTATCTTCTGGCAGAAGGAGGCAAGCTGAGCAGTATCTTCTCTATATCCTTGGCTCTCCTCAGTGAGCTTTCCAGCAGGTCTACTTCAGAGCAGTTTGGAATTTTCTCTCCATCTGAAAAAGGAAAAACAAATCAAACCTGAATATGAATGAAGCAACAATATATGGTCAAAGTTTTTTAAATTTCAATCTGAAATTATACTTTAGTTTTAGTAATTATGTAGTTAGTTAGTTACCTCTGATCTTTTGTAGAACATATGCCCTTTCATAGACAACCGGGGTTCCGGGTACATAGACTGGTTCACAGAAACGATCTCCCTGCTCAGATGTTAGATAAACAGGTGCGTAGTTCTCAAGATCTAGTGACTGATCCTGGTCAATGGAGGAAAATCAATTATTAATGCACTTGAACCATAGCTGAACAAAACAAGTCAAGAGAGAAAAAAAACAAACGTACCCCCGCTGTCGATATGAGATATGCCCAACAGTGTGCCGCATACTCAAAGACATCCAGGTCCTCTATCGGTTTTTCCTCTGTGCGCTGTCCAGGCCTTGGCAAGAGTTCTCTGAACAGCACGTATAATCCCTCAACGACTGAAATCTTCAGAGTGGAGAAGAATACAATTATTATAAACGTATGCACCAGAGGAGCATAGTTGTATAGCGCTCAGTGATAGCTAAATGCTAACACTCCCATGGCACAAACCTTCTGAGTTTTGGTCACAATCTGATTCCTGCAAATCAGCTGACACAAACTCTGAGCCAGAGGGCTACAGCCGGTTAGCTTGCGGATGTAAACAATCAGGGGTGAGAAATCGCTCCCACACATTTTTGATTTCTAAAAGGGGGCAAAAAAGATTGTGTTCAATTTCTACTCATTTGTTCAATGTCCACAAGCATGTGTTCTGTATATATATTCAAAAGGGAATGGAAGCCATTTCAGCTTTCAAGATAGGCAACATTAGAGACAAAATAAGGGGTTTTGTTTTGATTGGTTAGATTATAGACAGTTGACTAAAATAATCAACAGTCAATTTATATTGATTGTTCAATCGACCAAATCAACAAACAGTGCAAGGGTAAATTACACAAGTGATATTACATTTACAATGTCAAACAGGACATGAAGAAATCATGATAAATTACCACAGAATAAAGTGTGGACATGAACACACTCTGTCCTTTTGTCGTTTGTTGCACTGAGGGTACAACATCATTGCTGAACATCACATCATTATCCAGCGTTTTTTCAGAAAATGTAGACAAGGAAAAGTTCAGTGTTGAACTTTTGTCTTCAGTGATACCACAATCTTGCAATACGTCACAACCACCATAGTTCCCTCTGCCAAAACAAAGTATAGTCTAATTAGAAATTAATTGACTTGTATGAAAACACTATAAAGAAAATGTGTTCAACTTGTCAACCACAGAAAAGCAATAGAAATGTTCAGGTTACTGGTAATGTAGAGCATGTGCTGGTATTCCACTTTCATTTGCCAGTTTGTCTCTCAAATCGGTAATGGTGTCAGAGGTCAGGTTTACCGAGATTTCAAAGTTTCCCTGGGGAAAAAAGAGACAGAGCGGGAGACGTTCCTTAAAATGTAATCTCGACGTTTTGAAATCTTGCTTTACATTTCTTTTGTAAATTGCAACACAAAAAAACTATTGTGTATCACGGAGCAACTGTTTTTATCATAATTATATATTTCCATGATAAAGAAATACATAAATAAATGTATAAATCAATGTAATTATTTGTAGTTATTGGTTATATTTCTTTTTAGAACTCAGTAAATGAAACATCATGTAAACACAATGCATGCATGCATACACATGCATACTTGACACTCACCTTAAGCATTATGTGACAGCGAACCGTATCCTCTCCTGGGGTTTGTTCCACTGCCGAGTTTCTCATCACAATGCTGTTGGCTAGGTTCTGCCTTGGTGTAAATATAGCATAGAGTTTGTCTTTGTTCTTTATATGTCTGTCTGTCAAAGACCCTGGGGAAAGTGAAAGAAAATGAATAAATGCACCATACCTCAGCTCATATAAGTAGATTACCGATGAGTTGTATTTTTTTCTGCACTTGCTTTAATATTTCTTAAATACTGTGTTAAATACTGCATTAAAAATTGATATGTGACACCTTTTCTAACTCATTGTGGGCATGATTTCACTCGTTAGTTTTTCCAGAATTCCAGTTCTAAATGTACTGAACAAACTAGTCAACTTGATGTACATATCAACCCTGCAAAAACCAGTCCTTTTACTTTAAGGTGGGGACTTGGTTATTACCAACCCTAACCCTAACTCTCTATCCCTTGGTATGGGCGCTGTAGCTTTGTGAGCTGGTTTTACTTGAGTTATGAACTCTCATCAAATGGGTGTGCTTACACGTGTTGAAGTAGGGGTCATCCGTCAGGGGCATTCCGTCCACCGTGTACAGACAGACACCTTTACTGTTGCCAACGTTTTCAAGATGACAAATCCTCAGCATTAAATCATCAACTGTGTTCTGTTCAGGATCCATGTCTACAAGGGGAAAAGCGGTTTTATTAACGTTGATGTATACATTTCTCCTATAAAACCTACAATCATTTTTGCTATCCATATTAAAGCCAGTTTGTTTACTAGATTAGTCATCCAACAGGAGGGGATTGAAGTCGACCCACAGGATATTAACTCTCTGATCTCTGATTTAAAGCGGTATAACTGTATGGTATGTTCTTCATCGGATTATGACATAAAACAAACTATTTAATGTTATTTATGGTACTACTCAACATCCGAATGAAGACGGGTTTCCACCATTATAAAGAGTAAAAGATTTTAAGAATAGAATAGGGTGCAATTCGATTTCAGAAATGAAAAATGAAACGCAAGTGCTTAGCATGTGCATGGAGACAAACCTGGCCTATACGCAGACATGTCTCTTACCTCGGATACTTCTTGGCTCAGGACACTGAGGGAACGTGTATTGAATGCAGAATCCCTCCAATGTCTTCCGGACAGCCACTGGGTCGGGCTGGGCTCTGAGCCTTCTCACATGATCTTTCACTTTTTCAAAGCGATTCTTCTCCATTTGACTCAGGCCTGTTTTGGGAGTTACATCTTGATTGAATTAGTGTTAGTGTGTGTGTGTGTGTGTGTGTGTGTGTGTGTGTGTGTGTACAAGGTTCCGACAATGACTAATATATTTGAGATCAGCAAAACTGTAATTATACCAACAATCAGGTATTTTAATTTTTGATATTTGGTTGAGTTTATAGTTGTCCTGATCTCAAAAATATATCTGCCATTGTCATAACTTATGAAGTAATGTGTTTTTACAGCACATTTCCGACATAGTTCTTATAATGAACATATATGGAACTATAACTTTTAAATGCTGTGAAATTATGGGTGTAAAATTTGTCGATTTTGGGAGGTTGTTGTTGATAATTTGAAAGTTGCTAACTCTCAGGTGGCGCTTGGCCGTTTCAATACGTTTGCCATAATGGATAGAATACGCGTGCACTCCTAATTTAGGGACGGCTTGATTGTTCAACGAGTTGCGAGTGAGGGCTAACTTGACCGCAGTGTTTAACATTTGGATTTAGGCGTCTTGTCTTACCCATTTTGTCCAGATCCTCATCAGTTACACTGTCAATGAAGTCCCTCTCATCTGCGACACCTATATCAAGAAATCCTTTATAGTAGTTCTCCAGTCTGTGTCGCTCCAGCACGTTGTAGATTGCCGCCATCTGATACCAACGAACATGGGTCACACACACATTCATGTTTCAATTGTTAGAATTATTTTAACTTAATTCAATATAGGAAGTTTATTAATGTCTGAATTTCAGTAATACAGCATGAACAGAAACTGTTATAACATTAACATTATAAAAGTTTCACTTTTTAGGAAACGAAAAAATCAAAAGTTTCACTTTCGATTCTGATTCCTCTTTGTAGTAAACAGCAATACCGACCGTTATCCGCAAACTTTCCGTACCACTACATTTCACCTGAGTTGGCGGATGCACGTCAGAATTGCAAAACGAAAAAATGTCATAAAACTTTCCGAACAGGTACCTGGCGGCTCCTTGACTCCATGTTGCTCCGTGTGAGAGTGAAGGTTCTGTCTCTCTGCTGCTGCTCCTCGCCTGCTGAAGCTCCTCAACAGGAAGTGATCAACATCAACTAATCGATTCAATCTGTTTAATATTTGCTGCTTATGTATAAATAGTAACAACGTATCTACTTAACGGTAGATTACATAACGTTGAAAATACATACATTTTCCGGTCAATTCAAACTATTTTCTTCCAGATCCCTAGCTGGTAATTAAAAGAAGATGACTCACAGAAATATTAATATTCGACAAATTTATAATCAATTTTTTCAGTGCCATGAGAAAATGCCTCGCATAAAGTTGATACAAACTATATATTCACTGTAATTAAAGTGCCTTTTTGTCCTCGTATCAATTTGTGATCTTGCTTCACTGAAATGCGTCTGACTAAATGGCGCTCTCCAGTGGTCAGCTTTGGTACTGTAGGAGGTAGTGGCTGGAACGGTGCAGTGAGGAATACAGCACTGCTGGTCTGTCTGGCTCTCATTGGACAAGCAACCATACTCCTTCTATCATCATCGTCATTCGGTGTGTGTGAATCCTCAGTCGTAGACCTTAAATAGCGATTCATAGGGTCACACAGAACACCATTGGTAATATCTCTCCTTGTGCCGTTTTCTGCCTCTCCATCAGTCATTGATAATACATTGAGATCCGTGTTTCTCTGCCTTTGGTCACCGTGAGTGACGTCCGACACAGAGGACACATTGTTCTCGCCGCCCTTGGCATTGTTCCTCTGATCCACACTCAGACTACAGGGAGTGATCTGCCTTGTGGGGCCCCTTTGGGTGCTGCTCACTGCTGGTCTGAGCGCTGCTGCTGCACCAGGGTGAGGCAGCGGGCCGGCAGGCTGCAGATCTCCAGTCCTGGTCGACGAGGACCCCCGGGGGGGTCCCAGCGACGCCGCAGAGCGGGGCCTCGTCGGGGGAGCCCGGGGCGGCGGGCTGGGCTTAACGTGTGACACGGAGGAGAGTGGGCGGTGTCTCAGGTCTGGCGGGCAGGGTCTCAGGTCTGGGGTGCCGGCCCTGGGGTGAGGGGTCCCCAGTCCAGCTGAAGATCTGCGGAGACACCCCAGGGTTTAGAAATCAACACCTTCTTTGAAATTATTTGTATGTTTTACTATTGGTTTTTCTGACTTCGACTACCAACCTGGAAGGGTTTGTAAACCTTGGGCTAGTAGGCAGCGGGGAGGACACAGAGGACGAGGAGGAGGAGCAGGAGGAGGATGAGAGGGGGTGAGGAAGGAGGGGACTTGGAAGATCTAAATCCATCTGGATCACTCTCCTCTGTTCCCTCAGTTCTTTAAAACAAATGCAAACAAATACACATAGGTGTACATTAACAAGCAAACAAGCACATAGAGATCGCTCCGATGGCATCTAAACCCACCGAATGATAACACTGTGGTGTAACACTGTGGTGTGTTGTGGTCACTAGATGGCAGCAGTGAGTCAGGACACGGAGGTTGGCTGCTCACCCGTGAATGTTGGTTCCCTGTCTTTGACCTGCCACTGACTCCTGTGTTCTTGCTCAATATCCTCCTATAGGAAATACACATACACACGCACGCACGCACACGCATGCACGCACGCAGGCACGCACACACACACACACACACACACAGTTACTTATTGTGGTCAATTTCTTGGCTGGCCAAACACAATTGGAACATTTGTGACGATAGAGCATCATGACAAGTCACTACCGAAATTAGGTAAAGAAATGGGGGAAAAAACACACAAACACAGTCCAAAGAACGGTGTAAAGTGAGCTCTATGACTGTCTATGAGTGAGCTTGAACTGGAGAGGTAACCAATGAAACACAGTGGCCTTTCATCATGGTTTGGCCTCAAACATTACTATCCACGTGAAAACATGTCAGTTGACCTGAGACTGTATGTATGTATGTGTGTATCTAACGTCTTGGCACAAGCACACGCACTACTAAATCCGCTATCCCCCCACACACACAATGTATATTACCAGAGGTATATTACTGGAGGTCCCTAGTGCAGATGCAGACCAGCAGGTTTCTATAGGCCGAGCACACAATACGCACACAAACACATGTCAAGAGAGCTATGACACACAACTCCCAGAGAATATCAAACAGTGACTCAGAAAGATGGTCCTCAATCAAACATGCAAACTGTGAACTAATATGAACTGGTTGGATAAGTCCCTACAGCAGATGATGACTTTATGGGCATGTATCCACAAAATGATGCAGACATAAACCCAGGATTAAGAGGGAAGACCAACTAATGTGTTATAGGGAATATGAGCTCATCGCCCAAACCCTGCACAGTATTTAGTATAATGTTAGAATGACCTACATATGGTGAATATAATATCTGCTGGAGGTTAATGTCATTCGTATTATTATCTCTTTCTTTCTGCAAGAGTGGCATTCTTTTTATTCTGGGTTTTTAAAGATTTCTTCAGGGTATATATGGTTCTGACATTATGATATGCCTTGTGGCAACAATACATCTGTGTCGCACGGAGTAGTCAAACGAGATTAATAGTTAGGTTTTGTAAATGTTTTTGCAGCACATGCGGCAACACCTGCAAAACCATGCAAACAAACGCATGTGCATTGGAAATGCAAATGCAATCACAAATGCTGATGCGTCATTAATCAATCAACCAGGACGTTACCTGTGCCAACATTTGGGAAAAGAATGGGAAAATAAATCGACTTTCTAGTTTTACAAGAATGTTTTGGGACAAAGTGCTGGCGTAGTGTTTCTGTTCACCTGAACCCACAGCAACTGCCTCTTTAATGCCTCACAGTCCTCTGTTAGAATGCACCTGAAGAGACAAACAGACAGAGAGATCCAGATGTAATCATACCTTTAATGATCTGCATCAGTTTGAATGTGGTGTGCATGGCTGTAGAATTCTAATTTGTATTATTTCCTTTTTATTAGTTTTCTTCCTGATTCCATTTTTTAAATCCCATGGGAGACAGAGACAGAGACAGTGACAGAAAGAGAGCGAGACAGAGAGACAGAGACAGAGACAGAGACAGAGACAGAGACAGAGAAAGAGACAGCGAGTGAGAAAAAGAGAAAGAGCTCAAAATAAAAAGGTTTAAAAATAATCCTATTAAAAAGTTATCCTCGTATGGAGCAAAAGAATTCAACGCTAAGATCCTATTCCAAAGGTATGATCTCACCGAAGATGCTCCACCACGCGGTCTATGTGGACGACGTTCAGCTGCTCCCTCACAGCCTCCAGCTCGTCACCAACACTGGGCACAGGGACACCATGTTGGGCAACGATAAGACAAATGGGATGCTTTGTCAGGTCTAATAATATACATTTAGTAATAAAACACAACAACAATTACGCATATTTAACATGTGAGGGGCACACCATACATAATCATCTGAATGACGAGATTAAACGTTGAAATGACGGCCGACTTCAGCTGTCCTGAAGTCGGCGGTGAGCTCGTTCCACCATCGTGGCGCCAGGACAGCAGCCAATGGAGATTAGGTTGAGTGGCAGCCAAGTCGCCCAGTAGTGAGTAGCAATAGAGCATAGTGAATGGGACTGCCCCCCATCATGTCCCTCACCTGCGTGCTTGTGGCGGCGGGGTCCTGCTCCCAGGGACACTGCGGCCATCGTCCGCGGAGCGACCCAGGGCATAGTTCACTGTGTCAGGGTCGTACCGCGACCAGACCTCCTCACCATCTCTACAGCAGACACACAGACACGCACACACACGCACGCAGGCACGCACACACACACACAGACCAGATCATCTGCTAAGTCAGTGGTCTTCAAAGTGTCGCAGTGGGGGACAGGTGGGTCTTGATGTGGACACAATAAATAACATGTTGAATACATCTCAACAGTGAATGTTGGTGCACACTCTAGAGGGAAACATTTGAATCATCTCACTGTTTCGACATGAACATGAGAACACCGTGCTCACAACGTGGGCCAAGCGTACCACAACAGGTGGTTCACTGCGTTATAAAGGTCGTGGCCCCCCGGCGTTCAGTGACTCAATGAAAACAGGAATGAACTAGAACAAATGAACTAATAACACAGACAATCACCGTGTGTGTGCCTTAGAGTAGGCAACAGCCACCTGCTAGGTTCAGGTTTGACCTAGGACTATATCTGATTGCTTATTAGGTGGGAGAACGAGGTTGATTGTTGTTTATGATTGTGTGTGCTTGTGTGTATGTGCGTGCGAGTGTGTGGGTGTGCGTGTGCGTGTGTGTTTGCGTGTGTGTGTGTGCGTGTGCGTGTGTGTGTGCGCGTGTGTGTGTGTGTGCGTGTGTGTGTGTCCCACCTCCCCTCTCTGCAGGCTCTCTCTCTGATGGCCTGCAGTAACATCCGGACCTCCCCCCTCAGCAGCTCTTTGCCTACAGGGGGGTCCGCCAGAGGACAGCGTGGGGTCTCCCGCCTGCTGCTACAGCTACCCCCTTGCTTAATCTCTCGCCATATTCCCAGCCACATGTCCACCTGTGACACAAAGCACCAGAGATGTACAGAATTAGGCAGAGCTATATAACCCTTGCCCACATGAGCTAGCTAGCTAACTTATATATTTCACTACAATAACTAAATTTCACTTCAAAATTTCGATATATATTCTTATGCATTCAATTTTTTACACAGATCCAAAATAAATGTTTTATACAGATGTGTCGACTAGTAGTATTGAAGTGCAAGTGTCATGGACATTCAATTCAAAATAGGGAACTACAATCGAGGTCCATTGGGACCGGCCACACGCACACATACGCGTGCACACACACACACACACACACACACACACACACACACACACACACACACACACACACACACACACACACA